>JBBHKE010002877.1:396483-490551 GCA_037447655.1 Zygnema cylindricum
AAGATTTATACCGCCGTCGGTACCGCACGGAAACTAGGAGTGTTGAAAAGAGGTAATTAATAGTTCACTTCTCTATTTTAGTTTTACTTTAAAGAAAGAGAGTGAGGATCAAAGGCACGCCATGGCTGCCGCCATATTTAGAAAGTGGCAGATTTTGAAGTAGAGGATATTTTACTAAAATGTTGCCTAGATCAAATGTGAACCTGGGTCTGTGGACCTCTATATAGTCGTATATCTTAACCAATAAGGCGTTATCAAAACGATATGCGTGACGGGTTTCAAAGATATATAAACATTAACGCAACAACTAATTAACTGCAGACTAACCATAAAGAGCAATTCATGCATGTACGCGAATCTGAACCGTGTAAAATATGTTTTGATCTGACGGCCAGCATTATAGCCGCCACGCGAAGTGAGATTTTGGCGGCATACGGAGATAGTGTCACGCAGTGCCACGTGGCGCCACATTATTTGATACCGGAAAAGATGGGAGGAGGAACCATGGCTTCCGATTTGACAGGTGTCACCTTGTAGACCTTGTGGTACAATGGTCGTATAATAAGTACATCGCCCATTGTACCTTCTTGTACTATATAGTGTTCCTATTGGACTAGGGTTTAGTAGTAGGTAGTCGTGAGTAGGCAGACCAAGACTTAGTAATATTAAGGTACCTCTCTCTAAGAGAGCTTGTAACTATAAAGGTCATCTTGACCAGCTGTAACTTACTGCTCGAGGAGCAAATTCAGTGATTCTTTTTGCGTTTGACTCAAGGGAGTCTTGTCCTCACAGGGGTGAGGGTGGTCAGAATATTTGTGTGCCTGGGCGGCACTTATTAAGTGGGAAAGTGGAACGGGCAAATATTATCCTAGAGGCTTTACATAGGCTGCTCATTCTGTGGGTCAATGGAGACCACAAAATTTCATCCACCAATGTCCTCCACCATGCTCCCGCTGTCCTCTTAAGAAGACCACTTGTGTAGTGAATCTTCTCACGGTCCGATAGGCTAGGAAAATTCTCGAGATAATTCGCAACAGAGAATAGCCACGTGTCGAGGTTCTTTATCATGTAGGGTCGAACTCGTCAGGAAGTCTTAATTTCGGTCTCCTGTGGTTCCTCTCCATGCCTCCATGAGGTCGCTCGCCAAGACGAGATTCCAAAGCTGCGACGGTGTTGCTCAGTTGCGTGTTTTGTAATCTAACACTTTCTAACTCCTTGAGAACTTGCGCTAACATTTTCGTAGTGGACATGCCATGTTCGTCCATGCTGTCGAGTCACGGGGAAATGCTTCGATACCAGTGTAAAAGGGACAGGAAATATAGGCACCACAATACTCCACAATGCATAGCGGAAAGCTCCAAGGATCTTCCTGTAGCAACAGCAGGCGCACACAGCAATGACAGACAAGGTTGCACTTTATTACTCAAGAGAGGATTACAAGATTCAACGCTCGCTACGAAGGTCTACCCAAAGAGTCTGCCTCGTACTACGTCTGTCCCACTATTTGAACTAACTAGCTGCTAGGCAACCCAATACTGTACAATGTACACGTGGACCTTCGCGGTCAACCGAGATTTATCCAAGGTATCTTTCTAGAACTATACAGTTAAATCCACATTATGCGGCGTTGCTATACTACCCCGCTGCGTTGCTATGCTGCGCGACGTTATTCTACTAAATTGCTATGCTGCTATGTGACGCTGATCTGGAATCGCAGCTGCGTTGCTCTGCAACCGCAACTATAGCAACCTAGTTTCTTGCCACTAAGTACTCAACCTTGTTACCCTGTTACAGACGCGAAATTGGGTCGGAATGCGCTAGACGACAATCTGCTTCGCGCTAGACGACAAATTGCAGTACATTTAGAGTTGTAAGGTAACGTAACTTGTACGCTGTCAATTTCATTTTTTTGCTACGGCTGTAGATCTTCTCATTTTTTTCTAAGTTATGGTGGAAAACGATAGAAAATAATTGTAACTTTATCACATGCGAAAGTACCATAAGGAGTAGATGAATTACATGGTACCTTTTGAAAATTAAAAATCCAAATTTCCGTGCAGGAAATAAAAGAAAAATAAGGCCCCTTCTCCATCAAGCGCCGACAATAATTGTACGTAAATGTTTCCCCGCAATAATATTTTGTTCACTTCTCCATCAGGTCATGCTATCAATGCAAATATTGCCTACGTGCTCCACGTAGGTTTCTGTTCAGACTAGGATAATAGTGAAAGATTACAAAAGCACAAAATATGAACGTCGTGTCTGTACAGATGGACAAAATTTAAGATTTGTAGAGAAAATTAAATTTTAAAGATCTCTCCGTGCTTGTGCGTACTTTTATCATTGTTCGAGTGGTGCCATTATGTTTTAAATGCAAAGTCCTTTCTGGGAAGGTCAATTGATGTCAGAAATAACGTGAGTTGATATCCTTCGGCAAGGATTTTTTCGACGGTTTCGGTGGATTTGAATCCACCCTATACGAAGGCACACGGCCTTTGCCAATCAAGGCTGTCATGGCTCGTCCACTGTGGATCATTTTTTTTATTCCAAATGTCCAAATTTTACACATCCAGTGTGTGGCTAGTCTCCTCCTTGAAAACCGTGAAGGAGACTAGCTAGACACTAGATAGAATGAGCGTTTGCTTCGAGAACACCGAATTGGACAGTCGACGTTGTCGCCCAAAAGTTTGAAGAATCTTATCGAAATCTCCGATAAAGATGTTTTTCAAAAAAAAAAAAACCAGTATGGCCATGCACTTTTTCCCAGTAAACAACCTCACTTTTTGCGTGATGGCGGTTCACCCTAACCCAATTGAAAATTTCATTGCTGCATACTTCCAAAAAATGTTTTTATTGGCTTAGAAAGCGACAATTTGAGCTTAGGGCATTAAGGGGGTGTCCCCATTTCAGTCCCCAACGAAAAGAGCTTTAGCCGTACGAAAAAATCACTGTTACCACATTACAGTGAACATCAATTCGATACTTCGTATGTACTTCATGTTTGTCGTCATGTGAACGAATTTTGGCTTTTTCCTCTTTTCGACCCCCGGGCAAGAGAATCATGCCTATCAAAAAACTTCATCAAAAATCACCTCGCGAGGTGATTTCAATTAAAGTATTGCCCAAATAACGAATGACAAATAATCCATGCACGCGCCACACGAGTGGGAAACTTTTAGGACTCGGGAGAGTACTCGCTACTTTTCTCACTGCGCGTCACGCGCATGTACGAAAATCAGTTTGCATGGGTCTTGAATCTCCACTCTCATTCATGTGTCCTTTGCATAAGTTCTTGCCGTCGTCGCCTCTCCCCTCTCCCTCTCACATTATCGCTTTCATCTCACACTTTTTAGGATGAGGCACGACAATAATGGTATGAAATGAAATATATTTGAAAAATAATTATTTTGATTACCTTTTGGTATATTTTTATGGCAAGTCGAGTGAGAAAAGTCGAAATAACAAAATCGGGAAGCCATGGCGAAAAGTTTTGAATATGTGACGTCGACGTTGTCACAAGTGAGCATTACGTCACAATGTCTCAAAACCCTAAACATCTACAATGTCACAAAAATCTAGACGTCTACAACTATCACTGTTTTTGTTGGCGTCACCAATTGTCGGAAGTTTGTAGTCGTCTTCAATCGTCACAAGTTGTACCTACGTCTACAACCGTCACAATTCAAAGTGCCGATTTTATTTTCGCACATTGGGATGCTCTTCAAAGTAGTACGGAGAATCTTCTCTAAAGTCCAAAATAATCCTTCGATTATATTGGGACACCCCCTAAGTTTTTCATAATACTCTGGCTCAATTTTGATAAATGATTACAACAATGAAAAAAAAATCAGAAAAACCAGATACATATATGTACCCATTCCAAAGCCTAGAACGTTTAAAGTTTTAACTACTGTTATAACGTTCAGACTGCCACTTTACATTCTATGCTTTTGGGAGTATCAGTTGAAACTCAACAGTGGTACTACCATGTAACCCTGCTGTAGTTTCGTCTACTGAAAAATAGTCCTCGCCAACAATAAATGTAGTTTGTAAATGAGCGGTCCAAAATCCTTCTTGATGCTTACCCTGTAACCTTCAAGATAAGTGTCTATAGTACCGATTTTTGAAAGTATTCCCAGTGCAACAAAATCCGTACAGTACAAGTTACAGGGTACTGAAGATTTGGAACTGCACACGTCGTTCGTATGATTTTTATGACCACGCAATCTGCTGAACAGCCAGTGATTTTTGTCCGATATAGAAGGTGACGTGGACTCCTCTGCTCTTAAATGTGTATACGTGGAATTCGCTTAATCTCGGATTTTTGTCCCTATCCAAACATTTCGACAAAACGCCTGCCCTGCCGCTTATGTTTCATTTCCACTTTTCCAGCACGTCCGTACACCAGCCGCAAAATCTGTACTTTAAAGCTTACAGCTTACAGGAATTTCCGGATTTGGCGATTTTGTCTGTTTGCGGCATCTCCCGTCCATCCAAGCGCGTATTTTTGGAATTCCCCACGGCGGCTTTTCCAAGAAGTCGTGCGAAATTCACTCGAGTCCAATGGAAACCAAAATGCCTATTTTGTTTGTACGAAAATTCCATATAAACAAAAAATATCGACAATGTCTCGACACGTCAGGAGCTTTGAAATCGTGTGAGCCTAGGATAGCTACGCGACAAGCGTAGTTAATGACGATAGATTCCCAAAAGTGTTCCAAAACCTATCCCTGGCCGCAATTCGTCCTGAAAAGGTCCCATAGGTCACAGGGAGCCAGCTGTCAGATATGGACAAAGGAATTTAGAGGAAGCGGTCGGCGTGACGTACACGTCACCAAACGAACGAAAAATCTTATGTGCCGCAAATGTGATCCGACAGCACCGTACAGATATTTCGTACTTTTGTTACGACACGGAAGCCTTTATGACGGCGGTACGAACGTATTGTAATCTGCTTCGCTGGCGGGAGGATGTCAAATTGTCGACGTTGAGGATTTCGCCGTAAGAGTTAAGCACTTTTTCTATGGTGGCGATACAGACGAGGGACGGAGAGCCCAATTTTGTCGTATTTGATAATGGCTCAAACAACGCAATCTGATTGGTCAGACGTTTCGTTTGCGAGGAAAAGTGAGTGGTCGCGGATCCGATAGCATGGTCGACTCTGTTACAATGGACGTTGGCCCTTCGATTGCAACATATATATATATACACATATATATTTATATATATATATATATTTATATATATATATATATATATATAGTATGTTCGCAATTCAATACCGCATTTAAAGTTCCTCGCATCCCTTACAGCAGCCACCGTCGCCGCACGACCCCTGCCAGGGACCAATCGTGGAAAGTCGTCGTCGGCGGCCAACGGGCAGAGCATGAAAGGCCGAAAGCTAACAACCGGACGAGTCTCGAGTCACGAGTGACGGGTGGAGACAAAAGTATTAAACAAAGTGGGAGAAAAAGCAACCTCACATACGGGATGGTATCAAATCCTTAATTCGCGTCAAGAGGATTATTCGTCTGCTGCAGGATTCGAACCTGCGCGCCCAAAGGGCACTGCCTTAGCAGGGCAGCGCGTTAACCACTCCGCCAAACAGACCGGATGATGCCGCTGCATAAAAATAGTGATAAGTTGTTTAATTTATTCTTCCAACGATAAGTTCGTCGACGATCATCATCGCACGCTATCTTCTCGCCACGTCAGCAATCCTCGCCCCTAAATCCAATCGTTAGTGAAGATTCGAGTGAAGCCGCATCACAGTCCGTGTCCGTACAGTCGGCCGTACTACTCCTCGCAGTCGCTCTATCCGCTTCCATGCGCCCGCCAGCCGACACTCGCCCCAAACCCCTCGGATGGCCACGTGGACGTCTCTGCAGCCCGCCCTTACTACCCGATTCGAGCGACTTCTCCGCCCGATATCAAACGATATCGGGCGATATCATTCTAAAATCTCAAATCGTACGGATTTTCCTCTCTCGCCTTGATACCACCGAATCATCGATGGAACCTATTTCTGTGGGCGAAAAGAGAGGCTGCTTCTTTCCCTTCCCTCCCTCTCCCTCCTCTCTCTCTCCCTCCCTCCCTCCCCTTCCTTTCGTCCTTCCGTACCTTCCTCCGTCCTCTCGTCCGTCCGTACGTCTTTCTATCCTTTTAATTTTTGTACACGCGTCCCTTTCCCTCCCTCTCTCCGTCATTCCCTCCGTCCGTACATTTTTCCGTACACGTGTCTCTCCCTTCTCCTTCCCTCCCCCCTCCCCCCTCCCTCCCTCCCTCGTCCCCTATCCGTACATTGTCCTCCCGTCCTCTTGTAAGTACATTTGTGCACGTGTCACCTCCACCCCCCCTTCCCCACACGTGTCATTTCCTCCTCCCCCTCCCTCTCCCTCTCTCCCCACACGTGTCCTCGCACGTGCGAGCCATGTCCTCCTGCCACGTGTGCGCCTCGCTGAGCGGCTCGTCGGTGGAGGCCATGCTGGCGGAGGCCGCGGAGGCCGTACGGTACGGCGCTGACGTCATCGAGCTCCGACTGGACGCGCTGCTGCATTTCGACGCGCAGAGAGATTTGCCGAATCTGCTCGCACGTGCGGCCGTACATGCGCCGACCATTGTCACGTACAGGTGGGAGGAGGGAGGGGATGGTAGAGAAGGAGATGGAGGGAGGAAAGGATTTTAGGAAGGATATTAGGAAATAAAAAGCACGGATTTTGTACGGATGTAGGGGGAGGGAAGAGTGAGGGAGAAGAAATGGGATGGAGGTTTTGTTGGGAGTTTTGGGGGGTGGAGGAAGTTTTTTCAGTGCTTTTATAATTTTAAAAAGAGGAATCATTTTTTTTTTCGGGTTTTTTATGAAATTTTAGGCTTTGATTGTTATTTTTATGAAGCTTTGAAAAAAAAAAAACCCATTTTTTTATGTAAATAATGTTTTCAAAAATTTCAAGGGGGAACGACAAAAGCATCAAAATTTAAAACTTTTAAGTTTGTCAAAAAAAAAAGAAAGAAAAGAAAAAAAAGAAAAAAAAGCTCTTAAAAACTTAAAATAGTTAGAAGCTTGAACCCTGTATTTTAAATGAAAGCACCAAATTTGCAAAAAAATGGTCTAAACAGCCTACCGTAAATTTTTAAGCTTTCATTTTTTTTTTCTCTCTCTTTCCCTCTCGCCCCTCCTCTCTTTTTCCGTGTCTCTCTCTCTCTCTCCCTCTCTCTCTCACCCGATTTTTATTTTGAACTCTCAGCCCAAAAATGTTTTTAAGTCTGTTTTTTTTTTAAACATTCTAAAAAAAAACTCCATAAAAATTTAATATTTACCATTTTTTTTTTTTTTTCACAAAATCCCAAAATCCCAAATTACAGAATCCCAAATTGCAAAAACTCCAAATTTTGCAAAAATCCAGGTTTTTTGAAATTATAGACCCCAAAACCCTTTATTTAAACCCCATTTATCGTTTAATTTTATAACCGCAAATCCCAATTTATACTTTTTAAATCCCATTTTATTATTGGAGAATTCCCCCTCCCCCCCGTTTTTTTTTTTCTCCAAAGGTGATTGATATTTAAAGTACAATTTTTTTTTTCTGAGAAAATCCTGCAAAATTTTAAACCCAAAAAATTCCCTTTTTTTCTTTTGATTTTTCACTTTTCTTTACTTTTTGTTTTTGGTTTCTATTACACACACACGCACAAAATTAGTCAATCCAGACCTCGAAAGTCTACCTGGTCTCTTCCGGTCAACCCAGTCAATGTCGGTCAACTCGGTCGATGCCCGGTTGACCGAGTCACCATTGGTGAACCTAGTCAACGCTGGTCAACCTTAATCAACTGGGTCAACGTAAATCAACTTGGTCAGCCAGTCAATTGAGTCAACGCAGGTCAACTAGTCAACGCCTGTCAACTGAGTCAACGCCAGTCAACGAGGTGGTTTTGCAGGCCCGTGTGGGAGGGTGGGAAGTACAGTGGTGCCGAAGAGCCGCGATTGGCAGCCTTGATGACAGCTGTCAAACTCGGAACCGCCTTTGTAGACGTCGAACTCAAAGCCGCGAAGGCGTTTCTGGATCGACTCGAGGGGGGAGAGGGAGAGAGAGAGCGCGAGGGAGATGGAGGCGGAGGGGGAGAGGGAGAGGGAGGGACTGTGGTGATGGGGAGAGAGGCTCGTGGAGTGACACGTGTCATTGTTTCGTCTCACGACTACGAGAAAACTCCGGGAGTGGAGGAGTTGGCGGGTCTGGTGGAGAGAATAGTGGCGGCGGGGGCGGATGTGGTGAAGCTGGCGACCACGGGACGTGACGTCAGCGATGTGGCGAGAGTCATGCAGACACTGTCCAGAGGACAGGTGAGGAAAGGAGGGAGAGGTTGGGCATTAGGAAATTGGGGAGTAGGGACATTGACAATAAACATTCAAAGCTGGATTTTGACAATGGGCCTGGGAAATTGAACATGGAAAGTGGATATCTGGCATTGGATATTGAGTGATTTGTTTCTCACAACTTTGTATGTTTTTTAACTCGAAAGGTAAAACGATATTATATGTTAGAGATTGGACATTAGGCATCGGTTATCGAGCGTTGGACATTTGACGCTGAAAAAATGAATAATGGGCATTGGATGTTGGATGTTCTAAGGTGATGTTCAAAAAGGACACGGGTCATGAAAGATTGAGTATTGGACATTGGATTCAGGCATTAGGCACCTGGTATTGGACATTTGGCTATGGACATTGGACATTGGTCATTTGAAGTCGGACATTAGAGGTTTGACGTTGGACATTAAGCATTGGGCAGTGGACATTGGCCATTGAGAATTAAATATTGGACATTGGACTTTAAACATTGGACATTGGACATTGGACATTGGCCATTGGATATTGGTCATTGGACATTTAACATTGGGCATTGGACATTGGACATTAGATAATAGTGAGATTGAATGTCAAGTATGGCACATTGGAATTGGTCGCTGAAAATTGGTCATTGATGATAATGACTAGGCGTTACCCATTGCGCATTGACACTTCCCCCTCTCGTTCTCTCCCTCTTCCCCCACTCTTCTCTCCAACTCTTCCCCCACTCTCTCCTCTCCATCTTTTCCCTCTCTCCCCCTTCCCTATCCGCCATCTCTCTCTCTCTCTCTCTCAGCTCCCCACCATCGCCCTCGTCATGGGCCTCAAAGGCCAAATCTCCCGCGTCCTCGCCCCGAAATTCGGCGGTTTCTTGACCTTCGGTTCCCTCTCTCGCGGCAAAGAAACGGCTCCCGGCCAATTCACTCTCTCCGAACTCGCTGGAATTTACGATGTGACGAGACTCGGGAGGACGACAAAAGTGTTCGGATTAATAGGGAATCCCGTGGGACATAGTAAAGGACCGATTTTACATAATGCCTGTTTGAGAGCTTTGGGAATCGACGCGGTTTACGTTCCGTTTTTGGTCGACAATGTGAAGGAGTTTTTGGAGACGTTCGATTCGCCGGATTTCGCCGGGTTTAGGTAAGAGAGGGAGGGAGGGAGGGAGGGAGAGTGAGGGAGAGGAAGGGAGGGAGGGAGGGAGGGAGGAAGAGGAAGGAGGAATGGGGAAAGGCGAGGAAGGAGGTGTGGTGATGTAACATGGTGATGGAATGAGAGAGGAAGGACTGGGAAAGAGAAGAAGAAAAATAGGGGAGGAGAGAAAGGGAGAGGAAACGAGGGTGAGAGGGCTGGAGAGGGAGAGAGAGCGTGGGAAGGATAAAGACAGTGGGACAGATGGGCGTGAGAGTGGGAGAGAGAACCGTAGGAAGGGCCGTACGGGAGAGAGCGGGAGAGTGGGAGAGAGTGCGGTAGAGAGGAAGAAAGAGAGCGGGACTGGTAGATATAGCAGGAGAGAGAGGAGAGGGAGAGAGAGAGGGGGAAGTGAGAGGCCGAGAGAAGGGGAGAGCGAGAGAGAGGTAGAAAAAGGCAGAGAAAGAGAGAGCGAGCGAGAGATAGATTGAGGGAGAGAGAGGCAGAGAAAGTGAGAGAGAGTGAGAGAGAGAGAGTGAGAGAGAGAGAGAGAGAGAGAGGGAGAGAGAGAGAGGCTGACCGTTGAGGTACTGGGCCTGGTATGGAGGGGCCCAGCGTGACCATCCCTCACAAGGAGACAGCTCTCGAGTGCTGCGACGAAGTCGACCCTCTGGCCAAGGTTCTCACGTCACACCTTATACTTTGCTGGCGTGGCAGATGTGTGTCGCTGATGTGGCGTATGAGTTGCTGACGTGGCATGTACTTTGCTGACGTGGCATCATGCTGCTGTGGCGTGTGTGCTGACGTGGCAGGCCGTGGGTGCGGTGAACACGCTGGTGCGCGTGGGTCCATCGGGGCGGCTGGCGGGACGCAACACGGACGTGGGGGCGGCGGTCGAGGCCGTTGAGGAGGCCATATGCGAGAGAGAGGGTGAGGGGGGGGGGGAGGGGAGGGAGGGGGAGGGGGAGGGAGGAGGGGGAGGGAGGGGGAGGGGGAGGGGGAGGGAGGGGGAGGGGGAGGGAGGGGGGAGGGGGAGGGGGAGGGAGGGGGAGAGGGAGGGAGGGGGAGGGGGGGGGAGGGGGAGGGGGAGAGGGAGGGAGGGGGAGGGGGGGGGGGAGGGGGAGGGGGAGGGGGTGGAGGGGGAGGGAGGGAGGGGGGGGGAGGGGGGGGGAGGGGGGGGAGGGGGGTGGAGGGAGGGTGTAAGGGGGAGGGGGGGAGGGGGGGGAGGGGGGGGAGGGGGGCGAGGGGGGTGGAGGGAGGGTGTAAGGGGGAGGGGGGGAGGGAGAGGAACGAGAGACGGGAGAGGAAGCGAAGGGGAAGGAGGGGACAGTGGGCAGGAGAGGGCAGGAGGAGAGAAGGGGAGAGGAGAGGAGAGGAGAAATGGTAAGGAAGAAGCTTGAAAGAAGGGAGAGAGGGAGCTGTGAAAGAGGAGAAGAGAGAAGGAGATGGCGATGGTCTTAAAATTGTTTTTGGGGTTTGTTTAAAAAAGGGATGCGGATTCAAAATTTGACTTTAGGAATAAAAAAAAAAGTAAAAGAAAGGAAAGCCTTGAGAAACGAAAAAACGGAAGGTTTTAAAAACTCGAACCAACCAGAATTAAAGTTGAAATTTAGTTTTTTTTTTTTTTCTTTCCACCCCAATTTTCAAAAATATATATTGAAATCTGTTTTCTTTTCTTTTTAATGAAGAAAAAGAAATATATTTTTTTAAATACAGAAAACTGCCTCTTTCTCCCCTCCATAAAATCCTCTCCCCTCATCCCTCCCTTTCTTTCTCTTCTAACCTCCCTCCTTCCTAGAACTACACTTCAAACCCCTAAAACTCTCAACCCGCTCTCTCTACCCCCCTCTCCTCTCTGCCTGTCTCTCTGACCCCTCGTCCACGTCTCTCCACCCTGCCCTTCCTCTCCCCCTCTCTCTCTCTCCCCAAAAAAAACCTTGTTTTAAAATAAATAAATAAAATCATTCCACAGAAACTTCTCTCTCCTCTCTCCCCTGCATCTATCTTTTTCTTCCTCTGTTCCCTCTCTCCCCTCTCTCTCCTCTATTTCCTCTCTATCTCTCTCCCCCCTAAGAACCCTTCCCCACTGCGTCTCCCTCTCCTCCCCCGTTCTTTCAAAAAAAGCCGTCCTCGGGTAATAGAGAACGCAGCGGGTGCAGGGAGAGCCCTTTCTCCCCTCCTACAACCCCAAAAAATCCCAAAAAAAATCCCACTGAATCCTCTCTCTCTCCCCTCCCTTTTCCCTATCTCTCCCCACCACAGGACTCCTCCCCCAGTGCGGCAAAAGCCCCCTGGAGGGCCGGCTGGTGGTCGTGGTGGGCGCAGGGGGTGCAGGGAGAGCTTTGGCCTTTGGGGCCAGAAAGTGCGGCGCCACTGTCCTCATAGCCAATAGAAACTACGGTAACACGCCCTCTCCCTCCATCCCCTCCCTCCCACCCCTCTCTCTCTCTCTTTCCCTCTCCCTCTCTCTCCCCCCCCCTCTCTCTCTCTCGCTTTCTTTCTCTCTCTATCTTGCTCCCTATCTCTCTCTCTCCCTCTCCCTCTCCGCTCCTCTCCTCTCCTCTCCCTCTCCCTTTTCCCCCCCTATCCCTCTCCCCTCCCTCCCTCCCCTTCCCGCCCCCCCCCCCCTCACCCTCCCTCCCCCCCCCCCACCCCAGAGCGCGCCCTCTCCCTCGCCAACTCCGTCGGCGCCTCTGCCGTCCCCCTCTCCGCCCTCTCCTCCCTCCCCCTCCCCCCTCTCCTCTCCTCCGCCCTCTCCCTCGGCCCCCCTCCCGTCCTCGCCAACACCACCAGTGTGGGCATGGCCCCGCACGTGCGGGACTCCCCCGTGCCACGTGGCAGTCTGCGCGGCTTCGGCGTGGTGTTCGACGCGGTGTACACGCCGAGGGAGACGGAGCTGCTGAGGGGGGCGAGGGAGGAGGGGTGTTGGGGGGTGGGGGGAGTGGAGATGTTCGTGAGGCAGGCGGCGGAGCAGTTTAAGCTATTCACGGGGAGGGAAGGTGAGGGAGAGGGAGAGGGAGAGGGAGAGGGAGAGGGTGTTTTTTGTGGATCGGGGGAGGGAGGGAGAGGGGTTTTTTTTGGGGGGGGGGAGGGAGAGGGAGAGGGAGAGGGGTTTTTTGGGTTTTTTTAGGGGGAGAGGGAGAGGATTTTTTGGGGGGGATGGGTGGTTTTTGAGGCGGTGGACGGGCCCCGGGAGACGGAGGTGTGGAGGGGGGGGAGGGAGGAGAGGGGGGTGGGGAGGGGGGGAAGGGGGGAGATGTGAGGGAGAGAGGTGGGGAAGCAGTTTAAGCTCTTTACGGGGAGGGAAGGTGAGGGAGGGGGGGGGGGAAGGGGGAAGGGCAGGGAAATAATTATTTGAGGGAGGGGGAAGACGGTTTTGGAGGGGGGGGAGGCGAGGAGGGAGAGAGGATGGGTGGTTTTTGACACATTGTACACGCCCCTGGAGACAGAGGGAAGGTTTTATTTTTGGAGGGGGATAGAGGTTTTTTCGATTTGGGAGGGGAAGAGAGAGAGAGAGTTTTGGAGGGGGGTAAGGGAGGTTTTTGTGTTTGGGAGGGGGCGGGAGGGAGAGAATTTTCTGTTTTGGTTGGAGGGAGAGAGAGTTAGTGAGAGGTTTTTCCTGGAAGGGGGGAGGGAGGAGGAGGGGTGTTGGGGTTTTTTTTTTTTTTTTTTGGTGCCGATGTCAACATTTTATTTTGTACTTTCTGTATGCTGACGTCAGCTATTTTTTCTTATTGTGCAGCGCCCCGAGACCTGATGAGAGATGTGGTGCTGCGCAGCCTGGCGACGTAAGGGGGGGGGGGAGAGAGAGGGGGGGGGGGAGGGGGAGGGAGGGACAGGGAGGAAAGGAGAATAGGAGAAGGAAAAAGGAAAAGAGTGACCCCCTCCACTAGGAGGAGGGGGCGGAGGATAGAGATAGAGATAAAAAAAGCTAGAGAGCAAGAGAGGAGAGAGAGGAGAGAGAGTGGTAGAAATAGAGGGAGTGAGATTCAGAGTGGTGAGGGAGAGAGAGAGTGAGAGAGAGGGTAGAGGGAGAGGGAGAGGGGGAAGAGGGGGGGTAGAGAGAGGTAGAGAGAGAGAGAGAGAGAGAGAGAGAGAGAGAGAGAGAGAGAGAGAGAGAGAGAGAGAGAGAGGGGGGGGGGGGGAGGGAGAGAGTGGGCTGCCCGAGTAAGTAGTTTTTTTTTTTTTTTTCCCGGGCAGACCATAAAAATTTTGACCCCTTTTTTTTGCCTCTGATACGATAATTGAATCGGCTCCATAGGGTTTGGAGGGAGAGGAGTAAAAAGTAGGGGGGGGGGGGGGGTAAGGGGTAAGTGTAGGTGTAGGGTTAGGGGTAGGGGTGGAGGTAGAGGGATGAGGGGAGGAAGGAAGGAGGGGTGGTAGGAGAAAGAGGGGAGGGGGAATAGGGGTAGAAGGTAGGTGAGGGGAGAATGGGTCGAAGGGGAAGAGGTAGAGGAGAGGAGGGGGTAAGAGAGGGAGGGGGGAGGAGGGGTAGGAAGAGAGGAAAGTTTTGGACAGTAGGGAGGAAGGAAGGAGGGGTGGTAGGAGAAAGTTGGAGGAGGGGAAGGAGTGGGGGGGGTAAGGGGTAAGTGTAGGTGTAGGGTTAGGGGTAGGGGTGGAGGTAGAGGGATGAGGGGAGGAAGGAAGGAGGGGTGGTAGGAGAAAGAGGGGAGGGGAATAGGGGTAGAAGGTAGTGAGGGGAGAATGGGGTCGAAGGGGAAGAGGTAGAGGAGAGGAGGGGTAAGAGAGGGAGGGGGGAGGAGGGGTAGGAAGAGAGGAAAGTTTTGGACAGTAGGAGAGGTAGGAAGGAGAAGGAGAGGGAAGGTTGGAGGAGGTGAAGGAGTGGGGGTAGGAAGAGGAGGCGGAGGACGGGGGGGGTGGTAGGGGGAAGGGAGAGAGGAAGGAGACAGCGGAAGAGGAGGATGGAGGATGGAGGGGGTAGAGGGATGATTTTTTTTTAATCTTCTTTTAGGGCTTATTATAGAATTTTCGTCAGTATTAGTTTTAGTCCATTTTTTTTGTATGAGGGTAACAACAAAAAAAAAAGGTTTTAATATAAACCTAAGAGGTTGGGAGAGCGAAGAGTCCAGAGATCAGGGAAAGGGAGGGAGAAAGGAAAAGAGGGAGAGAGAGGGAGGAAGAGGGAGAGAAGCAGAGGGAGAGGGAGGTAGAGAGGGAATGAAAGAGGGAGGGGGAGAGAGAGGAAGAGAGTGGTTTCACTGTTAAAAAGTAATGTGTTTTGGATACAAAAATGTGTAGAATTTTGGATTCTAAAATTATCCAGTTTTGGGTATGAATAGTTGTAAAATTTTGGGTATTTGTTTTGTTTTTCTCTCTTGTCTTCATCTTTTTTTTTTCTTTCTTTTTAGTTAATTTTTTGTTTAGTTTTTATTTTGTTTCTCACTTTTTCTTTTTTCCCATATTTTTCTTTTTTGTTTTGGAATATGTTTTAGCAGTAGGGAGTAAAAATTAATTCCAAAAGTACCAAATTTAATACCAAAATTAGTGTTCTATCGGTAATTATATTATGTTATATTTAATTTTGATCATTTATATTATCGGTTATCAAACGGCAAAAGGATTAAATTGTTATTGCCGATATACATTTATATATGCATATTATTACTGTGCATTAGTACTATATATTTAAAGTATTATATTGTATACAGTAATTGCCTAACCGTGATAATTCTTATTATTTACATTATTGATTATTGAAGGGCAAAAGGAATAAATATTTATTGTCGATATATTTTTATATTTGTTACTAAAGACTAGTAGTAGCTATTACATAATATTATACTTGAAGAAAAAGAAAACGAATCATTTTTTCCATGTCCGTTTTACATTCTGTTAAGCTTGAATTGAAACAAAAAAAAAAAATACAACAACAACAGAAAAAAAAAACTGCTTTTCCCTAATATGAGCATATTGTCCCAACGGTGTAATCCTTTTTTTTTCATTTCCCTTATCGTTTAAACAAATTCCATGTACTTATACGTCAAAGTCTAGCACAACATAAAAATATTTGAAATAAAATGGAAAAAATCCGTAAGGACATAAACCACTTGTTTCAACAGAACTCGTTTGATTGTTTTTAAAATCTAAAATAAATAATTACAAAAACATTAGTGAAAGGACAAAAAAAAGAACTTGTGATGGTAAACCATTTGAGTTTAGGGATGTAGTAAAGGCAAAAAAATACTGAAAAAATAAAAAGTAAATATGAAAGTTATTCTTGATTAAGCTTAAACAATTCAAAACCTTTTATGTAAAACTTAAATAATATAAGCCTCCAAAAATGAAAAGCTTTGTCCTTTTTCGCCATATTAGGTATGAGATACAACAGCACCAAATCCAATAGAGGATTGAAAACTTTAAAAAGTTAATATTCTAAACTAAATATACTTATTAATAAACTTATTATATAAATATACTAATAACTACTCAGTTTCGTCCGTGGTACAGGGAACTGTGTCGTTGATTGTAGATTTTCTCAAGATATACCCACATTAATTACGAGTATTTTTGGGTTGTCCGTGAACCGTCGTTTGACTTCGCGGTTCTCCTCATTTTGCCTAAAAGAAAAGAAAAGAAAAAAGTCACTTGTCTTTTATGTATTTTTAATCAATCAACAAAGACACTTCTGACGACAAACTTCTCAATTGTCTCCCTTGTTTGCCATCTATTCACCTTTGTCTTTTGCCTATCTTTGGCTTTACTTGCTCTTTCGCCTCTACATTTTTTGTCTTTTCTTCATTTTGGCCTTTCGTGGCCTCTCCTTCTGTAAGTGGAGGATAAAGATTTGCAAGAAGCACTGATAACTTGGAAGGTTGAAGATTGTTTGGCTTGGCAGAAACTTTGTGCAAATAATAATTTTAGAATATGAAATGGTAGAGGTTAAGACACAGAAAAAAACAATATGCAACAAGCTCATACACTTGGTTCGCAACCAAAGTTGCAGAGGACATTCATGTTGGTGTTCTTCCATGTTGATTTTTCCAGCACTGTAGTTTTTGTTGTCTATGAAAATTATCGGGGCATGTTTCGAATACGGGTTGAGTTGCATTACGGAATGATGAATTAAACGTACACGTGGAGCCACTACGACTCTCTACACTAATCATGAACATTGTAAGAGTTCTTTTTTGTGGCGAAATTCGGAATAACCTCTAACTTTAGTTTCCAATTTTTAATACTCCGCATTTAGTTCCGTTTTGAAAGTTCTCCTGCATTGATATTGGAATTCGAAATTCTAAGTTACTATTAAAACACTATCTTTTGTTGGTTTCTCTTGCTTAGCTAGCTAAGTCCTAGAACAAGAAGTCTTAAGTATACTACATTAATTAGTGTTCTTGTACTTTTGTACTTTTTTTGTCTCTCTCCTTCCTTTGTTTTCCCCTTTCTTGTACCTTTGTCTTTTTCCTCTTTTTTTGCCTTTATGACCTCTACATTATTACTTCATGTCAAATGTCTTCAAATAAGACTTTGTATGTTACTTAGCATTTCCCTGCTAGTTAACTAAAGAGCATAGATGTACGAACATTCTAGTTAAGATGGTTTACATCACATCGACTATGATGCAAATCTGACCTCTGCATGCTCCGCTTTCATACACACAATCCATTGAAATCGGCAAGATGCGCCGCTCGATGTTGGGATGTTGTTTCTTGCGCACTCGATTCATAATTTTTGTCCCACCTGTATCAATTATCCGGCCAATTATCAATTAAATGTGGATTGTATTCTTACACGGTTGCTCCTTCGATGGTGTTTTCCTTCGTCGAATGTCACTATATAATATAAATTTCTGCGAGGGCACAGCAACAAACAGTGTGCCCTGTCTGAAAAGCGAGGCATAATTTTTGGGCGCTCCACATCTGCCGTTAGACTAGATCGACGGTTGTCGGCCTAAGTTCGGCCGAGGCACCAGTGTGAGTGGCTGTGACGTGCGGCCGGTTCGAAATGTCGAACGGAGCATCGCGGTGAATTGCGGTGGACGGCCGGCAATGCCGCGTTGTAGCGCTCAACACGCCTGTAGCGGCTCCTCGAAGTACAGTACAGTATCGTACGGCGTACAAAAGCTACACCGCGAATCATTATTAGTGTCAAAGTTTAAATAGTGTTGAAGAAAATTTACCGTAATTGATGCTAATTTACTAATTTAGAATTTGATTTTTTTTTTTAAAAGGTGTATTCTAATTTCGGCATTATGCTAATTTGGGAACATCAAAAATGGAATATTCGCCGTACTATTATATACATTAATATATGTATTCCTACAAAATATTAGAATCGTACGCCGTCGTGAAATTTAAAAATCCGTACATGTCAGACTACACCTTGAATCGTTATTAGCGTATAAAAATTATTAGTGTAAAGAAAAAATTAGCGTCATTCATTCTAATTTAGTGCCAGGAGACGTGGCAGATTATGGTCCATGTCCTTAAATAGTGTAATTATAATATATTTAAGGTATCAATGTCAAAATTTTGGGGTGCCGATATAGCGTACATAAGGCTAATAACGATTCACGGTGTACACCGTGAATCGCTATTAGCGTACATGACGCTAATTGGGGTACCCCTTTTTTTGGGGCAAATTCTCAAATAGAATAAAGTACGCTAAATGTTTTTGCATGTTATTTGAGGTACCCCGCTCAATGCGGTTCATAACTGTAATTTAGTGTCCTTTTAAATAGTGTGATGTACGGACTGATCTGTACTATTCCGTACATTTTTAAATTTAAGAGTATAGAAAATATAAAAATATATAATTGCGTAAATATTTTCCGGCATACGCAGATGTCAAAAAAACGCGACGGCGTCAATTTGAACAATTTCGTACATCTACATGTTTTAGTGTGGACATATTACGTGCCGAAATTTTTACAAAGCAGTTAACAAATTAGAGTACATGATAAATTAGTAGTGTTGGGTATCGAGGACCCTTTGCCGATATTCGATATATATCAAATTTCAGGTACCCGATAATCGACATATCGCTTCAATATATCGAAAACCAAATTATCGCGATATATCGAGCCATAAAAAAAATGAAATTTCCATTTTTTTTTTTCAAACCCCCCCTTGGGTCTTAAGGTCATGTTGTATGTTTTACATACAATAAACATATTGCCTGGGCCTACTTTCACCTACTTTTGAACTATGGTTGAAAGGAAAAACTGTGAATGCATGAGGGAATGCCTTCATGCTTATTGCAAGATTGTAGGATGTTTATTCTGTAAGGAAATGTTCCACTTCGTTTGAGGCGAACGGTTTCACGACATACCTGATTCTTGAAAGGTGAATTCTGTACGAGTGATTTCGGCAATGAAAGGGAATGTTAGGGTGGACTTCCATTAGCGAAAAAGTAGGGTTTTTTTACTGACGTACGGTCGTACTGTTTCATACAGGTTCGTACAGATTTTTTTTTTCCAAGGAAAACAACATTACAAAAATATGTCCAATAGGTTCGTACAGATTTTTTTTTTCCAAGGAAAACAACATTACAAAAATATGTCCAATGTTGTAGGCGTAATTTCAGACCGCCGGATTCTATTACATTTTTTATTCGAGACGCCACGTCACCAACCCTACAGTTTGTTAAGATCGTGCACAAGGAGGACAATTCTCGAAAACAGAACGTGTTAAAATAGGCCGCGTGGAAAAGGTTAAAAAAATCCACGAGGAGCGTCGGCATATGTGCGTACATGTCGCAAGGGCCACATGCATTCTGTCATGGTGGTTGCGAATCT
Organism: Zygnema cylindricum; assembly: GCA_037447655.1. Lineage (NCBI taxonomy): Eukaryota > Viridiplantae > Streptophyta > Zygnematophyceae > Zygnematales > Zygnemataceae > Zygnema > Zygnema cylindricum. Next base: position 415,716 of record JBBHKE010002877.1, read on the forward strand.
GCCGAAATTAGCCCGTCACGCTCCCACCATCAAAGTTTGCCGCCGCCTTTTTGTCGTTGCGTTTCAAAATTTTGGGTAGTGCATTTTGTAGAAACTAATGGTTTTATTAGTATTTTCTAGGTCTGAAAAGAAATATAGAAGTCCAGGCAGTCTATCTCTAACTTCTCTCTCCAACTCTCAAACTTGTCGCAGTCACTGAGAAATTGGAGAGGAAGCTAGAGCCATGGCTACCTTGGCTATCCTGAGGTTTACGGGAATTTTATATTAGGGTTTATATATTTAATTAAAATGTATGTGCCGGCGGCAGGATTTGATCCTTGTACCTGCCGGCCGGCAGACACAATGTAGCCGGTAGCCTTTGCCGTTTCATCTAGCGTTAGTGTTACCTAGCATATAGTTTGATAATTATTTATATATGTATACAAGCGATAAACCATTTAACTAGAATTAATTACGGGATACATAGATCCAGTAATATGTAATGTACGACTTACGGTACGGACATAAATCAGTACCGCGCATTTGTTTCGTAAATGAAACAAATACCGCGCATGTATTTATTACGGCTACGATTAAAGCCGAATTTAATCGGACGGCCGGGATTAGCGCCGAGATCGCGGAGGAAGATTTCGGCGGTTTGTTGCCATCGCCACATCGGATGACGCGTGGCAAATTTCCGTTGGATTGTGGAAACTCCGGAGATTATGGCACCGAATCCGGATTTGACATGTGTCGACATTTTGGCCATGTCGTACAATATCCGTACATAAAGTACACCGGCAGCTGTACTTTTGCGTACGGAACTCAATTCTGATTGGTTCCGTACATCAGTAGATAGAGTCTGTGAGAGAGATAGGACTTAGAAAAATTAGAAGATAGGACCCTCTCTCCCAGAGAGCTTCTGTACAAAAGGTCAACTTTGACCCTCCATAACTTACTGCTTAGGGGAGCAAATTCAGAGACTCTTTTTGCTATCGACTCAGGGGAGTCTTGTCTTCACAGGGGTGAAGTTGGTCAGAGTTTTTGTCTGCCAGGGTGGCAGTTATTTTTGCTTAAACACAAAGGGGTCAGGATTATCCTAGAGGCTTCTTGGAAGCTGTCCACTCTGAGGACTTATGGAGGTCTCAGAGTTTCAGGTTATGGGCCCACCCTCTAGGGTGCCAATATTTAATGGAACTGGCTTCATATACTGGGAAAGTATGATGATAGGAGCTCTATGCGAAAAAAGGTTTTGGGGGATAGTGAGTGGACGATTGGGGCGTCCATCAAGTCTTGGAATTCCTCCAGGGTTTAAAGGAAGCAGATTCACCAGGAAAGAGGATTCACCTTCAACGGAGGAAACAAAGGAAGGAGAGGTGGTGGACAAAGGAAAGGAGAAGGAGGTGACCACACCAATAGCAACTGGTTTAGCATTCGTGTCACCTATTCCGAGGAACGAGGAGAATGATACTGAAACCTGGGACTTCAACAATATGGCGGCAAAGCACTTCATCCTACGCCATCTCACTCAAGGACTTGCATGTCCTCATTTGCAGGTAGAGAGGGCATCCGATCTTTGGATGGCTCTCATAGAGATGTACCGAAGTGGTACGATTCAGCAACAACAGTTGGCTGATCAGAAAGTTAAGGAGTATGTATACAAAGGGGGAAATATGTTGGATTTTTGCAATGAGCTTGCTACACTCTTCATGGAGCTAGAGAGTGCGGGTAAAGTTTTTAGTGAAAAAGAAAAAGTTAACTGTTTACTAATGAAGTTACCTGATGAGTTCGAGAACATAGTCAACCGTGTGCAGGACTTGCCGGACTCAAGGTGGATATGGAACTCAGTGGTAGGGATGATTCTCGTTCGAGAGAATACGATTGAGATCCGAAGGGGAGGAAAGAGTGGCCAAGCCTTGGCAACAGCGACCGATTGGAGGAACAAGGATTCCCGGAAACCAGTCAGAAACTATGGGGGTAGGGAGCGGGAAAAACAGGTTGGCGAGTTCGAACCAAGGGCTCCCAAAGGTTTATGTCATTTTTGTAAGTTACCTGGGCACTATATGGCAGAGTGCACCAAGCTAACCGAGCTTCGGTTAAAGGAGGGGCAGACCGGTGGTACCCCGAGAGGAAAGAAAAAGGCCCTTGTCACACAGGTACTTGAGGCGGAATCCGAGGACGAGGACGATGAGCTCCTTTTGGATGAGGAGTTGGAGGCGAAAACTGAGGTTGAAATTCCACGAAGGCAGAAATGTGCTTACGGTGGATTGAAAGGTGAAGCAGGCTGGATTATAGATTCAGGTGCCTCAATGCACATGTGTAAGGATAGACACCTGTTCACTAAGATAAGAAAGATTCCCACCGTAGAGATAGAGTACGGGGATGGGAGGATAGTCACCACTACTCTTGTAGGATCGGTAGATCTGAAAGTGTTAGTTGAAGGAAAGACATCCATATTAACATTCTCCGATGTATTGTTTATTCCGGAGCTGAACAAAAACCTTATCTCTACATCAGTATTAGATGATAAGGGTTTTTTTACTAGCACTAGGGAAGGAGTCTTTACTGCTAGTTTTGAGGAGGATGTCTATTTCATTGCTGAGAAAGGTAGCCATGGGATGTTTAGGCTGATCTTAAGTAATGAAACGAAGAAACTTTATTATGCTGGTGTTCATGATATTATGATGTGGCATAAGAGGCTTGGGCATGTGAATCTAGATAAGTTAAGAGAGATGAAAAAGATGGGAGTGGTGGAAGGGATTCAGTTCAGTGAGAGTGATGATATAAGTGATTGTAGTGGGTGTGCTCAAGGTAAAGCACACAGATTACCCTTTCTAAAAACAACCACCTACAAGGGAGAAAAAATTCTAGATCTAGTACACACAGATATTTGGGGACCGGCTTGAGTGCCCTCACCGGGGGGGAAGAGATTTATGATGACTATAACTGATGATTGGTCTCGGTATTCCCGAGTATATTTTTTGAAAAACAAGTCAGAGGCTGAGGACTGTTTTAGACAATATAAAGCATGGAGCGAAAAACTCCATGAAACTCCAATCAAGAGAGTAAGGAGTGACAATGGTGGAGAGTATACTTCTTACCAGTTTGAGGATTTTTTGAGGGAAGATGGGGTTCAACACCAAAAGACAGTTCCAGAAAATCCGGAACAGAATGGGGTAGCTGAAAGGTTAAATAGAACACTAAGTGATAGTGCTAGAAGTATGTTGTCGGATAAGAAGATAGGAAAAAGGTTTTGGGCAGAAAAAATGAACTGTGCTAATTACCTCAAAAATAGAGTTCTTACTTCAGCTATAAAAGATCAAACACCTTATGAGAGATGGACAGGCCGGAAACCAGACTTATCTCATTTAAAGGTTTTCGGCAGTCAAGTATTCAGTCTAGATACTGATCGGTCCAATTGGAAGCTAGATCCTAAAGGAAAACCGGGATACTTATTAGGATATGATGAGGATGTTAAAGGATATAGAGTTTATGATCTAAAAAGAGAAGATATAATCTTAGTAAAGCATCTAGTAGTTATGGATGAAGGAAAGTCTGTGGATCCCTTCAAATATACAAAGTCAGTAAAAATCAGATTTGAGTCAGAAAATTCTGATGACTTTGAGCTTCCTAACTATCCAGGTTTTAGAGACGATGACATTCTTGCAGGAACAAATCAGACCGAAAAGGACTCGGCTGTGGAAACTCCAGTGACAACTCTACTCGAAGCGGAAGACGTGGTGGAAATTTATTCGGAATCAAGGGATAGGGGAGAAGCCGAGTTTGTTCGAAAGAATCCACGAGAACCATCTATTCCGGCCTCAGATTTTGAGGGAGGGAGGAGAAGTAGCAAAAGACTGCAAGAAAAACAGGTTAATAACAAGGTAACTAAACTATCTCATCAAGATGAACCTCAAACTTATCGAGAGGCGATGACTTGTCCAGAAAGAAACCGGTGGAAGACAGCCATCAATGAGGAGATGGCTTCAATCATGGCAGCCGATACTTGGGAGCTGGTGGACTGTCCACCTAACCGAAAACCAATCGGTTGTAAGTGGGTTTTCAAACTGAAACTGAACCCAGATAACACAATCGAGCGCTACAAGGCCAGATTAGTGGCAAAGGGATTTACACAAAAGGAAGGAATTGACTACGAGGAAACCTTTGCCCCGGTGGTCAGATTTCCCTCCGTCCGCATACTTCTCAGTTTAGCAGCGGCGGAAGACATGGAACTGCACCAGATGGACATCAAAACAGCCTTTTTGCATGGAGAATTAGAAGAGGAGATCTTCATGCGACAACCCGAAGGGTTTGTGGAAGAAGGAGAGGAGAGTAAGGTATGCCGGCTGATTAAATCTCTTTATGGTTTGAAACAGGCGCCCCGACAGTGGAATAAGAAGCTTGATGAGTTTCTTACCGGTCTAGGATATATTCGGATCAGCTCAGATCACTCAATCTATGTTTTCGAAGATGAGGAAGGTTTTATATTTATTGCAATTTATGTTGATGATTTGCTTGTTTTAAGTAAATCAATGGAAAAAATTAATAAACTGAAAACCGATCTTAAGGGGAGATTTGAAATGAAGGATATGGGGGAAGCAAAATATATTTTGGGAATTCAAGTAGAGAGAGACCGAAAAAGAAAAATTATAAGATTGACTCAAAAGGAAGCAATAGGAAACATGCTTGAAAAATTTCAAATGGATAAAGCTAATAGTTGCACAACTCCAATGGAATTGAAGAAGGGAAGTGAGGGGAGTGAGGAAGAAGGAGTCATAGTCTTAGACGAGGAATTATCTCCTGAAGAACATAAGTTCATGCAGACTATTCCTTACAGGCAAGTAGTGGGAAGTCTAATCTATTTTATGAATTGTACCCGGCCGGATTTAGCTGCAGCTGTAGGAGTGCTGAGTAGAAGTCTAAATGCTCCCACTAAGAAGGATTAGGAGGCAGCTAAGAGAGTTCTTAGATACTTGATAGGAACTAGGGATCTATGGTTGCATTTGGGTGGGGAGAATACTGACATCACTACTTGGAGTGATGCCAGTTATGGTGATGCTCCGATGAGGAGATGTACTTCTGGATATGTATTATATGTGGGTGATGGGGCTTGCTGTTGGAGTAGCAAACAGCAAAAGGTTATTGCTCAGTCCACCATGGAGGCTGAGTATATGGCCTCTTGCTCTGCTGTAAAAGAATTGATGTGGGTCAAGTCTTTGCTTGGTGAGCTTGGTCACCTTAAGAGTGGTGTGCAGAAAATATTTTGTGATAATCAGGCACCAATCGCTATTTCTGCCAATCCTAAACACCATTTTAAAGCCAAACACATGGACATCAGACTCAGCTTTGTTAGAGAGAAAGTAGAAAACAAAATAATCAGTTTAGAGTACAGACCAGATAGTGAGATGGTAGCAGATATGATGACCAAACCTGTGCCTTCCCCTAAGCTAATTTTTTGCAGGGAGAAGTGTGGTCTGAAATTAAAGATTGACTAGAAAATAAGGGGAGTGTAGAAACTAATGGTTTTATTAGTATTTTCTAGGTCTGAAAAGAAATATAGAAGTCGAGGCAGTCTATCTCTAACTTCTCTCTCCAACTCTCAAACTTGTCGCAGTCACTGAGAAATTGGAGAGGAAGCTAGAGCCATGGCTACCTTGGCTATCCTGAGGTTTACAGGAATTTTATATTAGGGTTTATATATTTAATTAAAATGTATGTGCCGGCGGCAGGATTTGATCCTTGTACCTGCCGGCCGGCAGACACAATGTAGCCGGTAGCCTTTGCCGTTTCATCTAGCGGTAGTGTTACCTAGCATATAGTTTGATAATTATATATATATGTATACAAGCGATAAACCATTTAACTAGAATTAATTACGGGATACATAGATCCAGTAATATGTAATGTACGACTTACGGTACGGACATAAATCAGTACCGCGCATTTGTTTCGTAAATGAAACAAATACCGCGAATGTATTTATTACGGCTACGATTAAAGCCGAATTTAATCGGACGGCCGGGATTAGCGCCGAGATCGCGGAGGAAGATTTCGGCGGTTTGTTGCCATCGCCACATCGGATGACGCGTGGCAAATTTCCGTTGGATTGTGGAAACTCCGGAGATTATGGCACCGAATCCGGATTTGACATGTGTCGACATTTTGGCCATGTCGTACAATATCCGTACATAAAGTACACCGGCAGCTGTACTTTTGCGTACGGAACTCAATTCTGATTGGTTCCGTACATCAGTAGATAGAGTCTGTGAGAGAGATAGGACTTAGAAAAATTAGAAGATAGGACCCTCTCTCCCAGAGAGCTTCTGTACAAAAGGTCAACTTTGACCCTCCATAACTTACTGCTCAGGGGAGCAAATTCAGAGATTCTTTTTGCTATCGACTCAGGGGAGTCTTGTCTTCACAGGGGTGAAGTTGGTCAGAGTTTTTGTCTGCCAGGGTGGCAGTTATTTTTGCTTAAACACAAAGGGGTCAGGATTATCCTAGAGGCTTCTTGGAAGCTGTCCACTCTGAGGACTTATGGAGGTCTCAGAGTTTCACATTTAATGCCATATGTACAAGTCATTAATTACTGTAACAGGGTTACAGAGTTGGGTACTTAGTGGCTAGGGCTAGGCTGTTATAGTTGCGATTCCAGAGCAGCGCAGCTGCGATTCCAGACCAGCGCAGCATAGCAGCATAGCAGCGTAACAACTTAGCGGCGTAGCAACTTAGTAGCGCACCAGCGTAGCAGCGCAGCATAGCAACACCGCAGAATGTAGATTGAGCTGTATAGTTATAGAACGAAGTTTTGGATAGTTCTCGGTTGACCGTCAAGGTCCACGTGTACAGCTGTACAGTATTAGGATGACTAGCAGTTAGTTAGTTTAAATAGTCGAGTATACCTTGTGAATAAGGACCTGAAGTAGACCTATACAGCGAGCGCAACCCTGTACTCTCTTTCCAGCAATAAAGCGCAACCTTGTCTGTTAGTACTGTGTGCTCCTACTGTTGCTACGGGAAGGTCCTTGGTGTTTCCGCTGTGCATTGTGACGTGTTGTGGTGTATTGTTGCCTCTGTTACACTGGTATCGGAGCAGTTAACCGTGACCCGACAGCATGGATGAACACGGCGTATCCACTGCAGAAATGTTGGCGCAAGTTCTCAGGGAGTTGGAAAGTGTGACATTACAGAACGCGTAGCTAAGTAACACCATTGCAGCCTTGGAGTCTCGTCTACGGGAGCGACCTCATGGAGGCACTGAGAGAGACTCCAGGAGACCGAAATTAAGGCTTCCCGACGAGTTTGACCCTGCAAGACACAAGAACCTTGACACATGGCTATTCTCTGTTGCGAACTATCTCGAGAATTTTCCAAGCCTATCGGATCGTGAGAAGATTCACTACGCGGGTGGTCTTCTTAAAGGGGCAGCGGGGGCATGGTGGAGGACATTGGTGGAGGACGATGAAATACCGACCGTCTGGGCGCTCTTTGTTCAACTTCTCCGCGACACTTGGCAGCGCGTCAACACGTTGAAGGCGGCGAGAGATAAGATCGCAGTATTGAAGCAACGAACTTCCGTGATGGAGTTTACGCAGCGGTTCTTGGAGTGCAAAGTTCAAATACCTACGATGACGAAGGATGAAGCCGTGGATCGCTACATGAAGGGGCTGAAGTCGTCTATTCGTAGAGATGTTCAACAGTGGCTTGCTCGGGAAAGCACGACTCCTACACTCTCGTCAATCGTCTAGTTTGCGGAACGGACCGATTCGGTCGACTTTAACCTCCGGAGACCTTATCACTACGGGCCGAGCAGTAGCGGAGGAAACTGACGAGACGAAGGTCCAACCCCCATGGAGCTCGGCGCAATTAATGAGGATAAGGAAGTGGTCAACGTCCTGCGGAGAAAGAAGAAACCTACCAAGACCAAGACTAATGACTTATCCCCCGAGGAAATACACCGGAGGAGGCAAAATGGCCTATGCTTCGAGAGCGGTTCTCCAGATCATATGGCTCGAGAGTGTCCAAAACGAAAAGGTCCCAAAAAGGGAAAACTTACCGTTATGAGATTATCCGGTGAAGGAGGAGACCCTTTGATATTTCGGTGTCAAATAGGAGCGAGTGGAGCTAACTTCATGGTGGACTCCGGAGCATCGGGGAACTTCATTAACGAGGCGACGGTGTTAAGGTTGAAACTCCCTCTTGTGGTGCTAAAGGTCATCAGTCGGTACAATTGGCGGACGACAGTTCCTTATCGATTACCCATCGTACCCCGAGGTTATGCGTCGGAATTGGGAAATTCCGATGGTACGACATGCTTCATGTATTACCTCTTGGGGACCATGAGGTAATCCTGGGGAAGCTGTGACTGCAAAAATGGAATCCGACGAACGATTGGAGAAGTGGCGCCATGAGAGTGAAGAAAGGTGAAGAAGAGTTTGAGGTAAAAGCGGGAGCGGCTGGTAAGGGAGCGGAAGAGGGACGCCTGCTTTCGGCCTTACAGCTCAAGAGGGCACTCAAGAAAGGGGAAACAATTGGTATGGCGGTCGTCCAGCCAATGGAGGAGGCGAAGGAGGAGATCCCGGAAGAATGGAAGAAGAAGGACCCCGACTCCGACTCCAAAGAAAGTGACGACATTGGAAAGACTTCCGTAGAGGCCCGGGAAGTCGTGACAAAACTTCTCGAGGAGTACGCAGATGTGTTTCCCCCGACGCTCCCCGAAGGATTACCTCCGAAGCGCGAAGTAGACCATAGGATAGAGCTTGTTCTGGGAGCGGTACCCCCGGCTAATCGGATGTACAAGATGAGCTACACCGAGTTGGACGAACTGAAAAAGCAACTCGCGAAGTTGGTCGAAGCCGGAGCAATCGAACCAAGCAAGTCACCGTATGGGGCCCCCGTTCTCTTTGTAAACAAGAAAGATGGAGGTTTCCGTATGTGTATTGATTACCGAGCGCTGAATAAATTAACGGTGAAGAATGCGTACCCCCTACCGAGGATAGACGAATTATTGGATCGACTTCGAGGTGCTAAATATTTTTCGAAAATAGACTTGCGGAGCGGCTACCACCAGATCAGAATTGCCTAGGAAGATGTGGAGAAAACGGCGTTCAGAACTCGATACGGTCATTTCCAGTTTCGGGTAATGCCGTTCAGGTTGACTTACGAACCGACAACCTTTATGCATTTAATGAATTCCATTTTTCGGCAATATCTGGACGCGTTTGTGATCGTTTTCCTAGACGACATACTGGTGTATAGCAGAACGAAGGAGGAGCATATGAAGCACTTAGGGACGGTCCTCTAAGTCCTTCCGGAAAATACGTAATACGCAAAAAGAAGTAAATGTGACTTTTTCAAGGAGCAGATTGATTTTTTAGGCCATGTGGTGAGCCGGGATGGAATCGCAGTGGATCCAAACAAGACAAGGGTAGTTAACGAGTGGCCGCAGCCGGCGAATACTACGGAGTTACGGAGCTTTCTAGGACTATGCTCCTATTATCGACGTTTTGTCGAAGGTTGCGCAAAAAACGATGCACCGCTCATGGAATTGCTCAAGAATGACGTGCCCTATGATTGGAAAAAGGCACAAGGGGCAGCCTTTAACACGCTAAAGGAGCGGTTGGTTACCGCCCCTGTGTTAGCTGTTCACGACCCGGACTTACCCTGGACGATAATTACCGACGCTAGGGATACGGCCATTGGAGCGATCCTTATGCAAGATCAAGGGAAAGGTCTTCAACCCATCGCCTACGACAGTCGAAAACTAAAGGCAGTAGAGCTAAACTGGGCCACCCATGAGAAGGAGACAATAGCTATCATCAATGCGCTGGAAGTTTGGAAGTGTTACGTGCAAGGGAAACAGATCACGATTATCACGGATCACCACGCCTTAAAATATCTCCAAACCCAGCCGAAGTTGTCCAAGAAACAAGTGCGATGGATGACGTTTCTGCAAACCTTCGGTCCAGAACTTGTTATAGAATATAAGCCGGGCAAAACGAACCCGGCGGATGCGTTGTCAAGAAGACCCGACGTCGCTGCGCCAGTAGCGGAGCAGCGACCGCAAGCATCGCAGCATGGGAACCTAGGCTTTGTGAATGAGAACATCGCACCGTCAACCGCAACGCAAGACCCAGAACTCACCGCAGTCACCAGTACGGTGCAAGTGGATGACCAGTGGTTAGGTCGGATAAAGGCCGCCTACGACGACGATGATTCACTAAAGGAACTCATTAAACGGAAAGTACTCGTTCGAACTGCCAATGGTATGTGGCGATACAGACCGAGTAAGACAACACGGCTTTATGTGCCAACTAATACGGAACTCCGTCACATGATTCTTAAAATGAGTCACGACGAGCCGCTCAGTGGACATTTTGGGCGGGATAAAACAACTGCACGTGTCGCTGAGGCGTATTACTTGACGAACATGACTCAAGACATTGCAGAATATGTCCGGACGTGTGACTCCTGTAATAGGAACAAACCGGATTCACGGCAACGAGGTCTGTTACAACCCCTTCCGATACCATCTGTTCCTTGGGAGGCAATTTCGATGGATTTCATCGTGGCCCTCCCACTGACGAAGGAGGGCTACGACTCGATCTTCGTTGTCGTGGATTACCTAACGAAAATGGAACATTTTCTACCCACGTCCACCACAGCTACTGCACGAGATATCGCGGACTTATTCTTTTGGGAGATATTCCGCCATCACGGACTTCCGACAAGGATCGTCAGCGACCGCGATCGTAAATTCGTGAGCCACTTCTGGCAAAATATTTTTGCGCTATGTGGCACGCAGCTGGCTATGTCCACAGCCTACCACCCTCAAACTGATGATCAGACTGAAAGGGTGAATCGAACTTTGAAAGAAGCGTTGCGGGCTTATGTCTCGGTGCACCAAACGGATTGGGTGGACCATTTAACATTAATCGAGGTAGCATATAACAGTGCAGTGCACTCTTCGACGAATGCTACGCCATTCTCCCTCAATGGACGACAGCCCACTCTTCCCCAAAACTTATTGGTAGCGGACTGCCAAACACCGGCGGCGGCTCTCGACTTTGCCAAATCGCTGCAAGGTAACCTGGAAAAGGCGGCCAAGGCGCTCCAAATGGCAAAGGATCGTCAAAAGTCGCAGGCCGACGCTCATCGGAAGGACATTGTCTTTAGCGTGGGGGACAAGGTTCGCCTTGATATGACAAACCTCTCCTTGTCGGGCGCCCTCTCGAAGAAGTTGGCACCGAAGTTCACGCGCTTGTTCACCATTCTTTCCCGTGTGGTCGCCGTGGCTTACAAGTTGGATATCCCGACGGACTGGCATATCCACAACTTCTTTCCTGATTCCCTTCTTAAGCCATTCCGCGATCCTGATTCGGTGTTCCCTCATCGACGACGAAATACTCCTTTACCACCGGTTCGAGGAAACTCGGACGAGTATGAGGTAGACGAGATCCTTCAATCATCCACTCTCGGAATTCCAACTCCACCCAATACTTGGTGCGTTGGAAGGGATACGCTGCTAAGGATGACTCTTGGGTGGACGGGAGGGATCTACATTCTCCGGAGTTGCAGCGCCGGTTTCAGCGGAGTGAGGACACTCAACTTTACCGGAGGGGCAATCGCAGCAGCCGCGATAAAGGAGCGAATCGCAGTGTCGCAACCATCGCAATCATCTTGGGGACGCGGCAACGGAACGCAACGACGATGTTACCCCACGGCAGCGCTATAGCACCGTAGCAACCGCAGCGAAACATGGTTACGATGCCGTCAGAGGATCCCAGCACCACCGCTGCGCTGACAGGAAAGCGCAACGGCGCAATTGTGTTTCACTATGTGGGTAACGACGAACCCTCGTTTTTCGCCGCAGCAGCGCAGTTTTATTAATGAGGGACGCTGCGATACCCTCGCACGCTGCGACGCGTCGCAAGGTCCAAGAGTGAAACCCTCAACCCCCGTGAATAAAGCCGCCATCCGTCCTCACGACCAACCTAGTCTCGGCAGCTTGGAAATTGCTTCTCTCTGCATTGTCAGTTTACCTTCGCTTCTGGATTTACCGGAATTGTCTTGTTCAACAGTGTCTATGGCGTCATCGTCCTCTCCACCACCGAAAAGGAGGAGACTCGTACGAGTGGGACAAGGAGATGCGAACCGTCCCGAGAGATTGTTAAGGGCGGCAGAGGCCATGGTAGAAGCAAGCAGGCGAAGAGAAGTGGAAGTGGAGACGGAACCTGAGGAAACCGCCAGTAGCGAGGCAGGACCGGCAGAGACCAGTGGAGGGGAGGGGTCAGAAAACTCACAGGACCCCGAATATACCCCAACCCGGGAAGGGGATCAGGAATGAAAGGAAGATCATGAGCTATCGGAGGCGGAAGAACCAGAACGAGAACCAACGCCTCCGCCAATTGAGGAGCGCGCCTCAGATCTAGAGGTGATGCGGGACCCAAATAAGCAGAGTACCGCAAACGAGCAGTCATCTGAAAGCGCGGAAAAGAAGGAAGAGGCACAATACCCTAGTGGCGACGATGTGTTCCTCCTGCGAGGGAACCAAAGTGATCTGGAGGAGGAAAGTGAACAAGGAGAGGAAATTCTCGACTACCTCTTCCCACTACCGGTCGACACCCAGCATCCGGACCTCGCCTTTAGCTTCGCCAAAAGGTTTTATTGGAACCCCTCGGAGTGGCCCGAGGAGTGGCGTATAGGGAAGCTTGGAGATCCTATCCGTATTCCTGCCGACGTTCCGTCACACCCAGCGTGGACTTTCATGCGGACAAAAGACCTGGGAAATAATCATAAGGGTTATATGCAGCTAAATCCTCACGCCTTACCGTTCGTGGAAGTGGTAGAGGACAACTACAGGTACAGGATTGATTTTCCCGAGTAACTCCGTCATTATTGTTGTTCTGAGACAAGTGCTGGTACTGAAGATGAAGAAGATGCAGCAGTAGTCATCGTAGAACAAATCAAGAGAGGAAGCTTCCACAAATACCGATGGCTGAACAGAAACTTTGACAGACTATAACTTTCAGAAAAATGCTCCAAACGTCCTGAAATTTGCCACAATGTAGATAACATACAAAGGAACACACACACAAAATTTCAATCCATTCCGCTTACAAATCCGTGAGATATGTAGAAATGAAATTACATAAAACTGAGTGTACAGTTTTCATATCATTTGTTCCTAAAAATCAAATTCACTAAGTCTTACTTTTATACACCGAAACTACACTAAGCTATACGGAGGCATTCCAGCCGTACATCTAAAATTCTATCACAAATATTTACACCAAAGTTCAGACAACGTAAAGTGATAATGATCTAGTCACGCCTCGTCACTATTTGTTGGCGGCGGCTGTCAGCGGTCCGATTAGAGGATTTGGCACCATAGAATTGACTTCACGGAGTCCACTGGTCCTGCCGAATTTCCGTAAGTCCACGGAGGACATACTCACGCATTCTCCCAAGTGACGACACGTGTCCCAAGTGTGAATGAACCGTGAACTCCCAACTTCACTGTCACACTAATTTCGATAAGTGCTGAACCGAACTCAACCAAAAATAGCTTAAGTCCTGAACAGCTCTCTCTCACAGCTGAGGCATAAAGAGGACTAAAGCTTTCTAAAAACAACAATTATCACCCGTGGGATGTTCGCCTCCATGACATCATCTCTAGAGCGGAGGTCACCTCGAAGTACGGGCACTCAAGCTGGCTCGAAAGAATGCGCTACAGCGGGCCCGAGGTGCAAGGAAACACGTGTCCTTTAAATTACGGAAGGTACCTCGGTAGGAACCGGCGGGCGAAGAAGCAGAGGGAGTTCCCCCGGTGGGTGAACCTGAAGAACCCCGAATTCCGGCAACTGAGGAGCCTGCACCGGCGGTCGTTCCGCCGCGAACTGAATTACCCGAAGTTGTACCTGAGGAAGGGGAAGATTAAGTTCGGGAGCGAATCACTCGAAGGCGGTTGGCAGCGGCAGATCATCATATTGCGTTGCTTGAGACGCGATGTGAACAACTCCAAAATCAACTCGACGACCTTCGCCAGGAATTCGAGGAGTATCGCGAGGAAACATACGACATACTCCGGCAGTTGCAGTTTCCTTGAGTAAATCCAAGTTCAGCGGGACGCTGAATCCTTAGTGGGAGGCACTGTAACAGGGTTACAGAGTTAGGTACTTAGTGGCTAGGGCTAGGCTGCTATAGTTGCGATTCTAGAGCACCACAACTGCGATTCCAGAACAGCGCAGCATAGCAGCGTAACAACTTAGCGGCGTAGCAACTTAGTAGCGCAGCAGCGTAGCAGCGCACCATAGCAACGCCGCAGAATGTAGATTGAGCTGTATAGTTCTAGAAGGAAGTTTTGGATAGTTCTCGGTTGACCGTGAAGGTCCACGTGTACAGTTGTACAGTACTAGGATGAGTAGCAGTTAGTTAGTTTAAATAGTCAAGTAGACTTATACAGCGAGCGCAACCTTATACTCTCTTTCCGGCAATAAAGCGCAACCTTGTTTGTTAGTACTGTGTGCTCCTACTGTTGCTACAGGAAGGTCCTTGGTGTTTTCGCTGTGTATTGTGACGTGTTGTGGTGTATTGTTGCCTCTGTTACTGTAAGAAGATTGATGAGTTAGAGGCTTGGATTTTTCATATGGAGTATTATTTGGAATGTAGAAACTATTATCGTGATGATTACACTTGTTTTGTTGTTAGCTGTGTGAAAGTGATGCTCAAATTTGGTATTACACTCAAAGCAGGTCTAATTTGATTCTTGATAATGCTGATTTGGAAACTTTTAAAAACGCGATCAAATCGCGTTTCTTGTCTGTCACTTATAAATCCAGAATGGAAGAAAAGTGGTTGAATTGTAAGCAGACTGGATATGTGAAAGATTATATTGTGGAATTTAACTCATCTAGCATTCATGTCATAGGGTTGACTGATGAAATGGCTAGGTTGAATTTCTTCAACTATCTGAATCCTATATTGAAATTTGAACTGAAACATCAAAAATTTAATAATTTGAAAGAATTACAAAATAAGTCATTAGAATTAGAGGATCAGTTAGGGTATAATCATGAAACTCGATCACTTAGGGGAAATTTCAATGAAATATCAGAGTGGGGTGAGGAGGAATTTGAGGAAGAAGGTATGAATGCAAGTCTGGTTAATAGGCAGAATATCTTCATGGGAAATCAAGTGGTGGACAGAGTGTTAATGCAGAAAATAAATTTCAGAATAGAGGGGGCTACATTAAGAGTCACAAACCAAACATTAATGCTCAAAAACCTAATTTTACCACTCCCACATGCACTATTTATCAGAAAAGAGGTCATAAGGCATCTGAATGTGCACAACAAAAGAAAATTAACTGTTATAACTGTGGAGAGGAGGGACATTTCAACAGAGAATGCACAAAACCGAAAAAGAAAGTCACTTATTTTAAATGCAGAGGTCTAGATCATTACGCTAGGGACTGTACAGATAAGGGATCTCGTAAAACAGTTGATGTCAATGAAGGCCTTCAAGAAAATATTGCATTATACTTAGCTGAGCATAAAGCCTAGGAGGTGGGAAACGGAAAGGACCAACTGAAAGTCCTCAGTTTAGTCGATCGAATCCAAAGGTTAAGGAGTTAACTCTGGAGGGCAAGCTAATGAATAGAAAGGCTAAGATAGCTGAATTTATTATGATGCTAACTACACTATATAGTTCGAACAATCCTTCTGATGAAACTCTTAACAACAGACCAATGTTAGGACAGTTAAGTAACGATGACAACAGACACAATTTGATCAGATTCGAGTCTTTAGTGGAAGGGAAACCATAGAGAGTTATGGTAGATTCAGGTGCTACACATAATTTTGTTTCATATAAGTTTGTTGAGGAAAATAAAATTCCTACAGTCATAAGGGAAAAACCTTTACATGTTCAAGTGGCAAATGGTAATAAATCCACATTAGATTTACAAACTAACACAGTAGAAGTCGATATCCTAGGTCATAAAATGAAAGTTGTGTGTGAAATAATGAATTTGGGTAGTGAGAAGCTAATACTGGGAAAGCCTTGGTTAACAAAACATAACCCTCAAATTAATTGGGAAACTAACACCTTGAGAGTGAAGTCTGATAACGGTTGGAAGGTTTTGCTAGCATTACCTTCGAAGAAGTTGCATAAGAATCATATAAATAACATAACCAAGTTGGGAGTGGAAGGTTTGATTTCTGCTAAAAAAATTGAAAAGCATTTAAAAGATAAAATAAATCATGCTTTCTTGTTATTAGTAACTGAGGCAGTTACTGATGAAGGGGGGGGAGAAAACAGTAACATTAGAGACATATTCAGCCCAACAAATCACCGTACGGAGCACCTGTTCTATTCGTCAAAAAGAAGGACGGAACGTTGAGGATGTGTGTCGACTATCGTAGTCTGAACAAGATTACGGTGAAGGATAACTATCCGTTACCTTTAATTTCTGATTTGATAGATCGTTTGAAAGGTGCTAAATTATTTTCTTTGATTGATCTGTGTAGTGGCTTTAATCAGGTGCCAATTAGAACTGAAGATGTTGATAAAACTGCTTTTAGAACTAGAGTCGGTAATTGTGAATAGATAGTGATACCATTTGGTTTAAAGAATGCACCACCTACTTATCAAAGATTAATGAACCAAACATTTTCAGATTATATAGATGAGTTTGTTCAAGTGTTTTTAGATGATATATTATTTTACATCGAATCTAAAGAACAACATGTAATTCATCTAAAGAAAGTTTTGGAAAGGTTAAGGGAAAGAAAATTATATGAAAAATTGTCAAAATCCAACTTTTTTAAAAATAAACAGTTGTTTTAGGGACATATAGTTAGTGGGGAAGGTGTTAAAACAGATCCATCAAAAATTACTGCAATACAAAATTGGAAGCAACCCA
The DNA here is from genome assembly GCA_037447655.1 of Zygnema cylindricum. Lineage (NCBI taxonomy): Eukaryota > Viridiplantae > Streptophyta > Zygnematophyceae > Zygnematales > Zygnemataceae > Zygnema > Zygnema cylindricum. Next base: position 432,619 of record JBBHKE010002877.1, read on the forward strand.
CTAATGTCACAGAAGTTAGATCATTTTTGGGATTGGCCACTTATTACAGGAAATTTATCAAGAACTTTAGTATCATCGCTGCACCATTGACGAATTTACTTCGGGAGAAGGAGACGTTTGTTTGGGGAGCCGATCAAAAGAGAGCTTTCGAGGAACTAAAAGGGAAGTTGACCTCTGCCCCTACACTGGTGTATCCTGATCCTGTTGGGGAATTTGAAATTCTGATCACTACTAATGCATCTGATAAAGGTCTAGGTGCAGTCATAAGTCAAAAAGTTGTTAAACGTTTTCATTATATTGCTTTTGAGTCCAAGAAATTTAATGATGCTCAAAAGAACTATCCAACACAGGAAAAAAAATTACTTGCAATTGTTCATGCATTGGTGAAATGGCGTTGTTATTTGCATAAGAAAGAATTTACAGTTCACTGTGATAATAAGGCACTCTCCTATCTACAAAGATTGAGTGATGCACAAATTATGACTGGTAAACTGGTTAGGTGGATGTAGAAATTTGCATATTTCAAATTTATTGTCAAACATATTTTTGGAAAGACAAATATAGTCGCAAATCCTTTAAGTAGATGTTTTGAAAAAAGTGTGATGGTTCGGGGTGAATTATATTTAGATGTTGTTAGAAATGGTTATGATAAAGATCCTTATTTTGCTACGATTTGCAAGAATATTTCAGGAGGGAATTCTGACTCATTGAATGAGAGGCATGTCAAAAACTTTAGAATAGAAGATGGTTTACTGTATTTGCGAACATGGGATAGGTTAGGCATTCCTAAAATGGGAGACTTAAGAAAACAACTATTACAAGAAGCCCATGAGTATTTAGGACATCTAGGTCGAGATAAAACTCTTAGTCGATTGCAGAGTAGATTGTTTTGGCCAGGGATGGCAAAAGAGATATCGAACCACGTGAAAATTTGTGTCCCTTGCCAACAGAGTAAACCTAGTAACTAAAAACCTCGAGGTCTCTTATAGCCTTTAGATATCTCCGAAAGACCATGGGAATACGTCACTATGGAATTTATTTTCACGTTACCAGCTACATCTAGAACAAATGACAGTATCATGGTCGTGGTCGATAGGTTCAGTAAAATGGCAATCTTTATCCCTTGCAAAACTACTTATTTAGTTGTTGACATTGTAAAGTTATGTTTTGACAACATGGTCAGACATCAAGGAGTTCCCTTGTCTAAATTCAGTGATAGGGATTCTAAATTTACGTCTGCATTTTGGAAGGAATTGCAGCAAAATTTAGGCACTAAATTAAAAATAAATACCTCTTATCATCCTCAGACAGATTGATAGACAAAAAGGATGAACCATATACTGTAAGAAATGCTTAGGACTGTTTGCAGTGGAGTTCAAAACACATGGGAATCTAAACTGCCATTAATAGAATTTGCATACAATTCATATAACATGCTGATACAGGATTCTCACCGTTTGAAGTTGCATACGGATACCAACCGAGAGAAAGGATTAGACTTAGTAACAGGGGTCACTCAAGAGAATAGGGGTTGTGGAACGGAATTTTGGGAATACATTCAAACGGTTTGGAAAATAGTCCGGGATGCATTAGTGGGGGCACAAAGAATGGAAGAACTAAATGCTAACCACACACAAGGTGATTGGATGGTAAGCACAGGTGACAAGGTTTGGCTTTCAACAACTCATTATAGCTGCAAGATCCAGCGACAAGCGGGTCCTACTGAGAAATTTGCTCCTAAGTACATCGGACCATTTACTGTAATCGTGATGATATCCGCAGTTGCTGCCAAATTGGACTTTGCGCCTTCAACAAAAAATTATCCAGTGATACACATCAGCTAGTTAAAACCAGCAAATCTTCGACCAACTCAAGGAGAATTGGAATTGGATCCCTCAATAATTATAGAACCCGAGGTTCACAAATGGGTAATAAATTCGGTTGGTCAATGGTTTAAGGTCGGCAATACTATATTCTGGCAAGTGCATTATCTAAGAAGGCCAGGAGATGAGTTAGCTTTAGAAGATAAATTTCTTATTTTTTGCAAAGGTATTCGAAAGAAAATCATATAGAAGTCCCGTGTTGAGAATAAAATGTGTTTTAACTGAGTTCAGTTAAATATAAGGAGGGGGTGATATAACGGTAATAGTGGATCGAACTTGTTCATAAATGGGTATTTAAGTAGTACGAAAATAGAGTTTTAAATTTGATAGACATCCGCGAAAGAATCGCACTATTTGGGGTTGTATTTTAAAAGATATAATGATTGGTGTATTTAGGCGACAGCGTGAGGTCAAAATAACGATTAGGTGTTCATTGTTACAGGTTAAAGGTCAAACTAACCGCGGAATTTAAGGCGTAGGTTTATAAAGCTCTAAACGAAATCAATATTTCGTTTGGTACGCACAATGGTTCGTTTCGTACAATTTTTAGTACAAAACGTCACTTTCAGTTTATGGAATTTCGTAAGAAGTTTCGCGTGCGAAATTTACGACGCACGTTCGTGCGAGGTCGAGTTTCATTTGGCGCGCACTTTTGCACGTAAATGTTACGTAGTGAAACGTAACGTTTGATTGGTTAGAAATGTTACGTAGTTAGTAAGAGATTTCGCACGTTTTTGGCATTGGTCATTTTGAGTCCTTGCTGATCAATGATTGGCCATGTAAAACCTGTTCAACGGAGCGTTAACTTTGGCCTGGCGAGTCCAGGGCAATGATGGATAAATAGTGAAGTCTAAAAGGAGAGTAAACATCTTTTCCTTTTTAAAAATTTGTGGAAATTCTGACTGATCTTGGTCTTGAGCGATTTAAACCAAATTGGAGCACTGACATTTTGGCATTGAAATCTCTTACAAACTAAATAGTGTTTTAGTTGTTAAGAGATAGAATTATTAAGAGTGAAGAGTAGAGGAAAACACTTTAATAAGAAGGGTTGAGCCACGAGGGCAAGAGACCAAGCTAATGTTATGTGGACAAAAGCTTCTTCTAATTTAAAGTTTATCCTTATGTGAGTGCTTTCCAATGTGGATGTGTATTTTCCAATGTGTGGAATGTATGGTTGAAATTGATTGAAGTAATGGGATTTTATGAGAGGTTAGAAATTCTTTTACACACAGTCACGGAGGAAATCATCGAATTACTTGTCTAAAGTACCAAAAATTTATGTTGCTAATGGCACAAATTGGTCCGTTGGATCTCGGTGAGCATAATCTCTTTCCTTATAAGTTGCGGCATCCCGAGCTGCCACGCCCGTATGTACCGCCGGCCGAGAAGAAACGTGGCTTCCAGTCGGATCCTTGATGACCACATCACCCAAAGTCCACCCAGCCCCATGGAGGAAAACTCACTCAACCCGAGGACTTCGAAGGCCAGTAGACTGTGAGCGAGGAGGTAGTATATGAGAAACCTCGCACCTCACGGTGTAGCCCGTGTCAGTGTCGATTGCAGCAATCGAGTCGCGAACCAAATCATGCGCAACAGTACGTTCACCGCACCTAGAGCAACAGAGAAGATGAATCCCTTCAAGTCGATAGGTTGATTATTAAAACAATGCGGTCGCCGAAGGACGCGGTGTGAGCCAAACCCAAACGAAGACGTAACGCAGATGTGAAATGGTTAGACATTAGACGAAGAGTCGAAAAAATTGGCGTGGCTTGCAGCTACGCACCAGCCCCTGGCCTGTAACACGAATGCAGTTGAGCACGCGATTGAGCAGAAGGTAGCGCGTTTAAAAGGTTATGGAATTCAGCGGCTGCCAATTGCTCAGTTACACATTGTTGGAGATGAATGTTGTTGTCGGAAATAAAAGTTTGAAAGGGTGGAACCTGGTTTCTTGCATCAGGTGGGAGGAGCGCACGCGCGGAGAGAAGAGTCTCGTGAAAACGAAAAAGGTTTTTCTCCACCTGACCAAAGACAAGTTTAGAGAACATTTTGTTGTAGTACTATCACGCTTCAGAAAAGTAGTAATTCTACGCACGATACATTATTTCATGCGGAAACTTTACGTAATGTCCGTACAGCCGAACTGAATCTGGTCGAGTGCCGCTTACTATACAGCAGAGGTCGCAAAAGTCAAAATTTTACATAACAGAAACCGACGGTTTTTTTTTTCAAAATTTGAGTAACTGACGCCTGACCGGGTTATGTCACGCTCCAAAATTGTTAACCGTTAACCGACCGACGTTTACGAAAATAACATTTAACCGAAACTCGATATCTCGCGACTAACTGTGCCCGCCCGTAACCGAAAAAGTACAAAATTATCTAATGTACGACGTATAAATAAGCCAATAATTACGATTTGTCGCGTACCTTTAGATTTGCGAAATGAATAGTGTTTACTAACGTGTCAGATTTGCGACGCTTTGTCGCGTTCCCTTAAGATTTGCGAAATGAATAGTGTACTACACCGTGAATTGTTATTAGCCTTATGTACTCTATATCAGCACCCCAAAATTTTGACATTGATAGCTTAAATAGAACAAATTACATTATTTAAGGACATGGACCATAATCTGCCACGTCTCTTGGCACTAAATATGAATGAATGACTCTATTTTTTTATTTACTCTAATAATTTCTATAGTCTAATATCGATTCGCTGTGTACCGTGTCAGATTTGCGACGCTTTGTCGCGTTCTCTAAGATTGCGAAATGAATAGTGTTACTACTGTGTCAAATTTGCGACGCTTTGTCGCGTTCTCTAAGATTTGCGAAAAAATAGTGCTACTACACCGCGAATCGTTATTAGTGTCAAAGTTTAAATAGTGTTTAAGAAAATTTACCGTACTTGATGCTAATTAAGAATTTGATTTTTTTCAAAAAAAAGGTGTATTCTAATTTCGGTGTTAATGCTAATTTGGGAACAGCAAAAATGGAATATTCGCCGTACGATTATATACATTAATATATGTATTCGTACAAAATATTAGAAATCGTACGCCGTCGCGAATTTAAAATATCCGTATATGCCATACTAGTTTATTTGTCAGACTGATCCCGTTTTTTTTTAGCGCACGCTCCTATGCTTGCGCGTCTGATTTAATTCATTTTTTGTAAATTTTCACTTGAAAAGGTACATTTATGTACGGTCAGACATCGACCGTACACCATACTATTTAGATTTTATTGTACTTTCGGGCTTTACGCTATTTTGTACGGTACCTTAATTAACGTCAAGGAAAAATTAAAATCATGTATCCTATTTGAAAAAAAAAATCAAATTTGAAAAACCCAAATTAGAGTTATTGACACTAATAACGATTCGCGGTGTACCGTGTCAGATTTGCGACGCTAATCATGATGTCACGTACTTCCACGATACCAAAGAGTACAAAGTACAATAATGTTGGATTTTATGGACAGTACAATTTTTTCATATTTTTTGGTTTTTTGGTTGACCGACCGTAACCGACCGTTTTTTTTTTCTGGTGAATCAACCCACCGCAACCGCCCGGCCTTAAAAATTTGGCAACCGAATCCGTTCCGGATCCGGCGCGGGCGGTCGGTTAACGGTCGGTCACGGTTTCTGTTGACCGTTTGCGACCTCTGCTGTACAGTGCAGTGTACTGTACTTCTCGGGGTACCGATACGGACCGTACGGTAGACGCACTGTTCGCAGTCGCTCCTCTCTCCCTGGGTAGGCGGTGCCTGCCTGCACGCCTGCTCCTGGAGTTCCTGCAATGCAGCCACGTGGCAGATGAAAAGCGCGCTACCATCGCGTCTCCTTCTCCCGGTTCCCCCCCTTCCCTTGTTGTGTCCCATACCTGTACACTATCCCCTGTCTCTCACTATCCTCCTCTCCTCTCCCGCCCCTTTTCTCGCCTCCTCCATCTCTTCCTTCCCCATTTTTTCCACGTTGCCTTGCTCTCTGCCTCTCCCTCTCCCTTTCCTTCCACCTCCTTCTTCCTCTCACTTTCCCGTTCTCATCCATTCCCCTCGTCCTTCCCTCTCTTCCTCTCATTCTCTCTTCCTCTCTCTCTTATGTCTTTTTGCTGTTTCTCCCTCCTTTCTCTGTTCACTCTTCCTCACCCTTGGCATTCTGCCTCCTCTACTTCTTCCTCCCTCCCTCCCTCCCTCCCTCCCTTCCTGCCCTCTCTCTCTCTCTTTGCGTCTGCCCTCGTCGTCCCCTCTCCCTCTCCCAGTCCCTCCCTTTACCATTCCCTCCCGTATGTGTTTTTCTAGGGTTCGGTTTTTGAAAAAAACTGGACCCCCTATCGATTTTAGAGTTAATCACTCTAATTCGAGCGAGTGTCTTTTCGACCTAGTATCATAAATTTCAATAACACATAAATTTTATTAAAGTGGCCCATAATGTGCCACGTCTCAGGACATAATATAGTGTAACTGATTTCATGAACTATTAATGCTAATAATCCACTAACTCTAATAGCAATGGGCGGTTTTCAATTTACATCCCTTGTACTTTTTCACCCTTATCACACTAATAAATCTGTACGGTTACGTATATAGGGTATGAAGAGGCGAAAATAACAAAAAACAAAAAGGTGAAATTTTCTCCCACCTAACACTACGGTTTATTGTAGTCAATTTAATATAGTGTTACTGCTAATTAACTCTAATAGCGATGGGCGGTGTACCGCAGGATAGTCACTCAGAGTTTAGGATTAAAAGTTTTTAAATAGTTTATTTCTTCCCTATTTTGAAAATGCACAAGCTCCAGTTTGATTCGTCTTTTTCTGGCATTTCGGTAAACATTTGCTAAATGTTTTTGTTTTTTGTTCATCAGAATTCTGTCCTGACAAGTGTTTTAGTGTTTGCTTTGGACAATTCACAGGTTCGAAACCATATTGTTTCGTGGAGGCAAAAAGATGTCAAGGATTGTTGAGTGGTGACGGACGTAGAGTGGTGGAGAGAGGATATTCCGGGTAATTTGATTTCTGGGATTTTTAAATGACCCTAATAACCTTTTTTGTTTAACTTTAACTTAGTCATTGATAATCCGCCACATCTTGAGCCCATGGATGTATGGCTCCATCCTTGAGACTTATCTTGCTGCAAAGGATGCGTGTAAAATGAATGTTTGCGATAATTTTCCGACAGAGCTATAAAATTTCAAACTTAATTGGCTGTTTTTTTTTTAATTTAGCATGCCAATATACTCTTGTACAAAAATGCTCAACCACCTGTCAGTCATAGACTTGCCGCTCTTTGTGAAATACCTCAGTAAATTTCAATTTGTCTCAAGTGCCAAGCAGTCTTTTTATGAGGGCTGCATAGCAAGAGAATGTTGTGGACCTCCACTAAATCTTTTTCGAGTGGGTTTATGAGTTCCATAGTAAATTAGATTTAGCCTTTGCACTACCTGGCAATTAGCTCTCCACTATTATGTCTCTCCACACTACATGTTTACTTGTTCTCAATAATGTCTCTCCCCACGCATGTTTACTTGTTCTATACAATGTCTCTCCACACACATTCTTACCAGTTCTATATTATGTCTATTAGGGTGTCTGCAGGTCCCTCTGTCGGTTGAGGGGCTGCTGGCCCCATGGCGGCTCCTACTGATCAAGGGTCAGAGATTGGTGCTGCTATTCCACGCAAAGGTCACCATCTCCCTTTTCATGGTTGGAAACAGATTGATTGTTGAGGTATTGTTCTGGGAGGTACACCATGTATCGCAATTAGAGTTAATGGTTATTTCGGCCGTTAAACTCATTTCTTTCCGTGCATACTCGTTAGATGATTAATTCAGTGGTCGTGATGGAAAGATAAGATTCTTACCTTCCAATCAACCTTTTCCAAATTAAAATCGGAGATGTGTGCACAGAGAAAAGTTGATTTAAGTGGCAAAAAAAACATTAACGCTAATAGCAAAACGTAGTGTAGTCTTACGTTTTTGTCATGGTATTGCCAGCCTATGAGTGGGTAAATAAAGATTCTCAAGCTTTTACAGATACTTTTTGATTTAACCGTGAGGCTTAGCTTTTGTTTAGATAGTTTTTTGCCCATTCTCTAAGACTTGCTTTTCGCTTCGTTCCCATTTCTCGTTTGCAGTGGTGGTCTTATTCCGAGCAACAGGAGATGCACCAATTTTAAAGCAGACGAAGTACAAGGTGAGGGCTTCTCTTGCTTATGGATATGAAAGCCATCAAGTTGACATATTTCCCTCCCTTTCCCTCTCCCACTCCCTCTCCCTCTCACCCCCCTCCCCCTTCCCTCCCTCTGGCTCTCCCTCTCACTCTCCCTGTCCTGCCCTCTCCCTCCCTCTCTTGGACCACATGCCATTGTCACTGAGTCAGTCTTCCCTCTTCCCATCACTGTATGACAGAGAAACCTGCGCAGCCTACTGTTTTATTATTGACACGTGGAGAAGGGGCTTTTTCGTTAGAATGTACAAGTCAAAGAAACCAGATAAAGAGTAAAACAAGGTGTTACGTCGATTCAATTATGTTGATGTTAACCTTTGAACATCATCCATCATGGTCAAACTGCCCATCATCATTAGAGTTAATTATACTGGTTCAGTCGTGACTTTTTTGGCCCGAAAATCATAAAATAGTGTTAAGAACACAATTTAAGGAGTGGACTATAATCTGCCACGTCTCTTAACACTAAATTAGTATTGCACATTATAGTTTCGCATTTACACTGAAATGCTTTTGCTCTAATAGCGATGGGCGGTGTAGTATATTGTGAAATGTCAAACCCAAGTAAGCAACAAATAACTCATATAAGTTACTAAAATGCAGATGGCCTGATGGCAACCATCTCGCAATTACCAGTTTTGCTAATAATCCATTTGCACGCACAATGTTTACTCTAGCTGAAAATGACAAAAATGTCCGTTAAAGTCTCACAAAATGAAGAACCCAAGAAAGCTATTCTGCACCAATGCAAAGCCATCTAGTACATAAGTGCAAAAAATATTGAAAACTCTAAAGCTGGTTACACCATACTATACGCGTATTATACGGTGTAACACGAGTATCGTATGGAGTTTCCAGATATAGCGTGTCTAATTAATTTCACACATTTGAACCAAAGATCTGGACAGTGGTAAACCCGAGAGGGAGAGGCTGAGCCTTTTGCTGAACCCACAAGCTAGATGCTTATGATATGGTAGTGCAATTTTTTTTGTGAGAACGGGTTTATCATCACGAGGTAATTGCTTTGTTTGGTAGAGATGTAGTGAATGTGACAACTGGTGGGAGCATATGTTTTTCTTGTTCCATTTTTTTTGTTTTTGACGCCAAATATGTTAGTTTTTGCTGCCGTACTAGTTTGAGGAAATCTCAGTGTAACCTTCAGACTGAAATGGTGACTGACCACGGTTGTTAGCTGAAGTCAAGAAGGCGAAAAAAAAAAATCTACATGCATCTGTTGTGAAAATAAAAAATATAGAATTTGGAACACAATCAACAATTTCGCGACAGATACATGTTGAAAAGCTTTTTGTCCCGTCTTGAGTTTATATCAGCAGATGTGCATGCTTGTACTGAATTGAAATTTTATGACAGTCTTTTTCAAATTTCAAGGGCTTGTACTGAATTGAAATTTTATGACAGTCTTTTTCAAATTTCAAGGGCTTGTACTGAATTGAAATTTTATGACAGTCTTTTTCAAGTTTCAAGGTTCTCCTGTGCTCTACTAAGTCATCTCTCTATCCTGCCCGCCCTTCCAAATTGTCCTTACTTCGGTACCAGCTGGCCTCTCTCACACCCTCCCTCCCTCGTTTTTTGCATGTCCAGATTGGTGCAGGGGAGAAGTTCAGCAGAGTGGTGGAGTTTTTGAAGAAGCAATTGCACCGTGACACTGTCGTGAGTCAGTGCCCATTATCTCTTAACAGATTTTTTTGCCCCATAACCGCCTTTGCCACCCATATGTATCCTCAAAACTCCATTTGCTTTTCAATGGTGTAGTATTGATGCTCTTATTTCACGACGGTCAGAAATACAAGATGTTGAAAAAGGTGTCAATCACAAGAGGGAGACCATTGCCATTTGTGGGAAAGTACACTCCCATTGCTATTAGAGTTAGCGATATATTAGCATTAACACTTTTATTAGAGTTAACTATGGATTATGTTTTGCAACGTGGCTCATTATGGGCCACCTAACTAAATAATGTTAAAAACACTAATTTATGATTTCGTGTCAAATTTATAAAATACTCGAATTAGGATGATTAACTCTAATAGCGATGGTCGGTGTAGCTTATTTGACGACGGCCAGAAGAATAGGATGTTGAAAAAGATGTGGATTACAAGAGGAGACCAGATTGCCGTTTGATGGGAAGTAACACATAGAGACTTTGTTGGTAAGAGGGGAACAGTTAAATGACACTTTTTGGAGGCCCATGATGTAGTTGGAGCATCACTTGGATGACTTTTATTTTTTTCCCCCTTTGTTTTGGTGCAGTTCCTGTACATAAACAGCACATTTGCCCCGAACCCAGACGAAAGCGTTGCTGATCTTTTCAATGTGAGTGCTTTTGTTTCATACATCTCACAGTAAAGATAAAACCAACAGCCATCATCTTCACATACTTTGTTGTTGATACATGAGAAATTGTTCCACTAAACTGTGAATCCTTATTATTAGCTTTAGTAACACTAATTCGGTGCCGGTTATTTTTAGGCTCCTGGACATACTAATAGTTCTTTTCTTAACCTAATTTCGTAAGCGGTTGGGAATCGTCCACTTTGCTCGGATCGAAATTATAATAAAAACACTTCATTATATACCCCATGCTATATATTATTTGCTAAAAACAGTTAAATATATACCCATGCTATATATTATTTAACGCTAATAGTGATTCACGGTGTACTCTCAAATGCAAATATTATGTTTCTAAAATCCTTACAAAACTATGTCGTCTTTTCCAACTAAGTTAAACTTCAGCTCCTGAGAACTTAATCTTGCCGTGATAGTAGAAGTTTCTTGCCTTCGACTCCTTTTGCAATTATTTTTCTTTTGACCCTTTTTTACCCATTTTGTTTGTTGCCATGGCAGAATTATGGGAATGATGGCAAGCTTGTTGTAAACTATGCCTTGACACATGCCTGGGGGTAGATATTATCCCTGTGTCCCCTCACATCTCACAACAACTTTTATATTTTTCGATTGTCGACAAGCTCCTCCTATTTCCTTTTTTCGTAATATTTCGATATTATCTTTCTTTTCTTCTCTCACTTTTGTGGCTCTTTGTGGATTATAACTTAGCCAATTTGTACTTAAACGATTCCTTGTACTTCACAGTTTTTTGTAAAAAACGATACATTGTAATTCACTGTTGGGACGCTGTTATCAACAATTTATTGTTACCTGTTTTCATCATTTCATTTTATTTTTGTTTGTTTGTTTGTTTGTTTTTTTCCTATACCTGGTTTTATTAGAGTCTTGCTCATTTTCCGTCTTAGTGTGGTCTCACATGTTGTTCTTTGATTCAGTGATGAGTTCAAAGCGACATCTTACCATGGTTGGGCCTGCAGTTCATTGGAACCTGTATTAGTTTGGCAGTTTTTGTATCCAACCACCTACATCGTCCAATGCAATTTAAATGTGTGAAAACAGTTGGAATGTGGTTACCCCTTACTGAATCAGTATTATGTGGTACAAAGTGTGTATAGTTAAGGGTAACCACATATAGCGTTTCCAATCCTCTCCCTCTCCCTCTCCCTCTCCCTCTCCCTCTCCTTCAATCTTTATTAGTGTCGACTACTTTCAAAATTACGACAACCAAAATGAAATGACCAAACTAAAGTTCATTATGATTTACTTATTTTAAACAATAACTTTATTAAGTGAAATGAATAACTCACTGCAATTTGTTTTTCAAAGAAAAGCTATAGTCTTTTCAGGACTTCGTGATCATTCCTCGACTAATTCTTCACAAATTTGTTATTTTATTTATTTATTAATTTGTATTATATTTTTAACATTGCATTATAACTTAAAAAAACATACTCAAAGTTGTTTGTTTTATACCTCCGATATATTTCATTTTTTATATGAAAATTACTGAAAGATTGACGTAAAATGTTTTTTTTTTTGTAGTGTGACATCATACAACTCAAACACATAACATGACATTTTATAACGCAAATACCCACTTATCGTTGCAATTGGCGCCTCCCTCTCTCCCCCTTTCCCTGTACCTAATGTAACGTTTTACAATAGGAAACACCCACCCGTCGTTGGAACAAACCCTTCCCTCCCCTCCTCGCCTCTCTCCTCATTCCCTCCCTCTCCCTCACTCGCCCTCTTGCCTCATCTCCATCTCGTCCCTTCTCCCCACTACCTCTCCCTCTCTCACCCTCCATCTCCTATTGCCACCTCTCTCCCTCTCTCCTTCTACCACCCTCTCCACAGACAAAAACTAACCAACTAAACCACCAAGTTGCAACAAACAACATTCAACCAACCTTAGGCAACCGAAAACAAGGATGTGCATTTACTTTATTTTGGGATAAATATTGCTATCAAGAAGATTTTGTATTACCCAAAAAAGACTAACAAAAAACAAAGACTATTATCTTTTTGTTACAATCCAATTTGCTAAAACCGTTGAGATGGCTTTAATAATGTACAATCCACCATTTATTCCACTCTATTTTGGTTCTCTTCACCAACTTCGTTAATTAGCCACGTACATTTTTTTTAATGTACAATTGCATCAATAGAAAATTATTTTTCAAAGGAATATCTCCCGGAATAGCCTCACAGTTTCTAGACGTCTTTTATTTTTTACTGATCAGATCTATGTGACAACTAGTTATGGGGAAAAAAAAATCTCTTACCATATTTCTCAAAAAATGCTTAACAGGAAGTGTGATGGGATTAAATTTCATATATCCTGGACACTTTTTTTGTCAGGATATACTTGCCTAGTGTTGAGAAAAAGCTGTTTTGTTTGCTTAGAGCAATACAAAATACCGCGAGGATTGCATTGTCATTATATTATACATATTACATAACAAAACAATAGTCAGGAGATGAGAGTAGAGTCTCCGAACGCAGAATGCTTCAAAAATGTATTCCTGTAAATAAAAAAAAACGTGGCACAATTGCTTAATTTACAGTTGTAAGTTTAGCTCGTTCGACATAATTTGTCTAAAAATAGTTCATCTGTTGCTATTTTCCGCCTCTCTTTGGTTTTCAGGCAGCCTGCTGGCATTATGGCACGCGGGGACGAGAGGGAGGAGCAAGACGACAGGAAAGGGGAAATTTCCTTAAAAAATGGAGAGAATTGCAAGAAATGTTTTTGTTTCGAGCTTTGCGTCCTTCGATGCGGCGCTCTACAAAAAAATTTCGGCTGAAATCAAACAAAGGTGTGCACGTATTCCCGTTTTTTTTTCTTTTGGTTGTTCGGACAAATAAAACGACCGTTTCAACATAAAAAATCGGGATTACGAAGGCCATGATGATGTCGGGATCAGCCTCGCAGTTTCGTTTTTGCCTCGTTCAACATGAATCTTCTGCTTCTCTTTTCAAGACAGTTTTTCATGACGGGACACGATCGAATCCTCAGCCTCTCTTCCCGGTCAAAACCGTAGTCAAAATGTAGTCAAATTGCTAGTGTTGTGTATCGGTAAAAAACTTATCGCGATAACACCGATACCGATAGTTATCGTTATCGAACGGTCAGCGGTCCCGATATATTTGTACTTTCTGTACTTTCTGTCCGGAATGCTTTATGTCCGGTAAACTGAACGGAAATTTACGTGAAATGTGCGGCTTTTTACGAGAAATGTACGGAATTTGACGAAAAAATACGTTGCACTTTGTAGTACTTTTTGGGCGGTTAACTGTACATAAATTTGACGGGAATGTACGGAATTGTACCGATAAACTGATTATCATGAAACGGTAAAAAGACGGCGGACTCAAAGTACAACGGATGCAGAATAACATTATGCGCGCGGCTAGAATCGAACGGACGACATTCAATGATAAAATAAGAGCGGACGGTCAGCGTGAGCGCCGACATCTCAGAATGGCTTTTTTGGCGGCTTTGGCCAAAAAAGTCGAGGATTGACACGTGGCAGGTTTGTAGTGGATCTCAAAAAAGAAAGGGACAAAGCCACGGCGTCGGATGTGGAAGGTACATCGCTTTAACTGGAGCCGTACTAAAGCCGTACATATATTATGCCGGCTACTGTCGGGGGAATAAGACGTACATATGAGTGTACATGCCGTACATTTATCTGTACGGATCGTACAGCTATCGCCGATAGTTATCGTTATCGGCATTATCGCCGATAAGTAGCCGATATTATCGGCTACTTATCGGCGATAAGACCGATAGCGATATATTGTACCAATATATCGATTATCGGGTCCCCGAAAAATGGCCCATATCGGTTATCGGAAAATCCTTACCGATACACAACACTACAAATTGCAGATGTTCTCTTCAGTTGTTGTTCGGTAGAGATTTTGGCTTCAAGGTCAGGTTTTGACAAGAAGTTTTCGAAGTTTTGACAGGTGTACGGGTTTCGGTATTGAGTGATCGTGATATCGATTCTAAACGAGAAAAGGCAAGGGTTTTCGTTTTCTTTTCCTAATGGTGTGGCTTGAATTGGTGAACATTCGCTAAAAGACGATTTGTCCCTTCCTGTTTTTTTGTGTCGCATTTTCGTAGCCGTTGCATGCCCAACAAAAACGTCCGTGCCGTCCAACGGTCCAATGTACCAACACTCAATCCGTACATATACATACATGTGCATACATGTACGAACACCATATCTGTTCTACACATAATACCATTTGTCAACGCACACGTGTGACTATAGGCCTTGAGCACTTAGATTTTGTTTTGTCGGTTGTCATGTGGTACAGTACTTTTTAGTATAAAGTACTGTACGGTGCCTTGTCTGTACCCAAACGATAATATTAAAAAGCGGGCAGCCGTCGATCTTTTATTGAAACGCTCAAATCCTGAAATCCTGCGTTAGGAACAGCTTTGGGACATTCTCAGCCGTGGATCACGAAACCAACGGTTAGGATCCCGATTTCCGCGCGAGGTTCTTCCGACCGTTCGCAAGTAGACCTTGTGGCCAGGATGCATGTGGATACATGACAATATGACATGCATCAGGTCTTCTCTGTGACTCGAAGTACCGTACCATTCTCTCCCCTCTCCCATTCTTCCCTCTCCATCGCCTCGCCCTCTCCCTCACTCTTTCTCATTTTCCGTTTCCTCGATGCAAATTTTCGCTTAAACCTCAGTTTTATTTTTTTTAATCCTCTTGCAGAGGAAAGAGACTTTTTGTCTGTTTTCGCTGTCATTTTCCTGCTGATTGTCTGCATTTCGGTTTCAGGAATTTGAAAATGTATGACACAAGGGTACGTTTTTTTAGACGGACTTTGCATGACTTAATTTTACTATCTACACGTGTCAGTTTTTTTTTTTTTTTTTGCCAAAATTCGGTGAATCTGGCTCACAACTTGCCAACTGTCCTTTGGATTTGATGCATATAGGTTTTTTAGGACAGCTGCAAAAGTGAGTAGGGATGCTTGCATCTGAGTTTTCCATAAAGTTTATAAAGATTTGCATGAGTATTACATAGTATTAATACGTAATTTTCTTTTTTTTGTTTCTGTTTATATTTTCTCAGCAACGCAGAAATTTTGGACGAAAAAAAACCGGCGGAAAACAAAATGGCAACCAAAGGTTAGTTGAAAGTGTACATCTTTTAGTTTAGCTAAAATCGCTCAAAGTACAACTGTCGAAAAAAATGTTATTTGACAGCTAAGTAAAAAAAATAGATAAATGTTTAAACGTTTAATTTTTTATAAAGCTCAAAATAAAACTCAAAATACAAAACAAAATGGCAACAAGGTTAGTTGAAATTGTACATTTTTTAGTTTAGTTGAAATCGCTCAAAATACAACAGTCAAAAAAAATGTTATTTGATAGCTAAGTAAAAAAAATAGGTAAATCTTTAAAGGTTTAAGTTTTTATAAAGCTCAAAATAAAACTCAAAATACAAAACAAAATGGCAACCAAAGATTAGTTGAAATTGTACATTTTTTAGTTTAGCTGAAATCGCTCAAAGTACAAATGTCAAAAAAAAGTTATTTGACAATTAAGTAAAAAAAATAGATAAGTGTTTAAACGTTTAAGTTTTTATAAAGCTCAAAATAAAACTTAAAATACAGCTGTAAAAAGTGGAACTTAAACGCATTTGTTGAGTTTTCTGATTTTTTATTTGTTTATTGTTTTCTGTTACCCGTTTTTTGTTTCTTTATTATCTCAGATTCAGACTAATAGAGGTGGCCAAGATTTTTCTAAAAGCTTTTCAGAAAAACCTTGTCACGGTTGTGGCATTCTTGGCCAGATCAAACGTGACGTGACGGTCCTACCGGGGTAAGACACTTTCTCATAGATGTCCAGCAATTCAAATTTTGAAATTGTTTAAATGGGCCATCCTCCCTTCTAGTTTTTCCGCATGGACATGTGATGTTTTCTTTATCTCTCCTGCACGGATGGACCGAATTTTGAATGAATAAAACGCTTAATTATAACTTAATTAGGACAACTGGAAGGTTGTATTCTCGGATATCTGTAGCTTTGCAATCTATAGCATACGTAGGATTACTCCTCCTATTTGTGTGTGTGATATAATGATGTTTAATTATATTCATTTTTAATTCAGTGGATACTACATTGAATTGCTATTATCGTGAATAACACTAATCCAGTGCATGTTTTTTTTCTTTTAGACTCAACATAAAATAGTGTTAATAGTACTGCTGGTTTTTTCTTAGTGTTATTTTGTTAGACTGTTCAACATCATCCACATTAAATAGTACGTAAATTAGAATTATTTACATGAACAAATGTTACGCTGACTATCATTCTTAATTTTAATAGAAATTCATGCTGCACTGGTGGATATTCAGAATGGCGGTGGCGTGGACGAAAAAGCTAGCCATCAATGGTGCCAATGGGGACATCTAAAGACAGATTGTCCTCAGAGAGGACCTTATAAGAGAGTAAGTTTTTTTTTTTTCTTTTCGGAAATTGGTATTACTTGCACAGTAAAAGAAGTATTTGTACAAAAAAAACTGAATGGTTTCATACACTTTTTTTTAGTATGACTTCTGTGATTTCTTGACATGTCGCCAGTATTCTTGTATATATCATTTTCTTGTACAAGTTAAAAAGATTCCTAGTGACAGTGTGATTTCTTGACATGTCGCCAGTATTCTTGTATATATCATTTTCTTGTACAAGTTAAAAAGATTCCTAGTGACAGTCATTTGGATGTTGTATTTCCAGTCACTTATTATCCGTTGTCAATATCAATTCTTATAATTGCTAAATGTTAAACTATTGTAGTATGGCGGATAGAAGCTAGTATTGACACCATTCTAATACACTTGCTTAAAGAATCAAGTTATTGTCCGCTCTACACAATAACTTAAGAATTACCATCAACTGAAAATACTACACAATAGTTTAGTTACAAACTGTAATTGATTATATGCTTCGTTGGGCACAATAGATATAACCCGAGACCCACAAGTAATCTAGTAATAATAATAACACTAATAATAATAATTACTAATGCAAAACCCTAAAAAATCATCATCGTGATAATAACCATCATGATCATGATCATCATCATCATCATTCATCATTCATCATTCAATTGCCGATTTGCGTTTACCTAGATTATTGACTTTTTAAACACCCCATTTTCTTTTATTTTGTTTTGTTTTGTTTTGTTTTGACAGATAAAAGA
Organism: Zygnema cylindricum; assembly: GCA_037447655.1. Lineage (NCBI taxonomy): Eukaryota > Viridiplantae > Streptophyta > Zygnematophyceae > Zygnematales > Zygnemataceae > Zygnema > Zygnema cylindricum. Next base: position 450,334 of record JBBHKE010002877.1, read on the forward strand.
TGAACTCAACTCAGTCGTGTGGACTGCAAAAAAATCCAAAAAGTTGTTAATGGTGTACAAACATGGTTAGAGAAATGTCGGTCGTTATTCTAATTGTGTAAGTCTGTTGACGGAAGGCAATATTCGAAGTGATAGTTTTTCCGGTTGCTCTAGCCTAGCTGTGTAATTCTTTTTCCCTTACTCGAGTTAATTGTTTTTAAGTTTGTTGAGCATTTTGACATTTGCTGATAGGAACAAACACGTTTTTTCCCAATTGCATGATTCGGTTTTTTATTATAGTGTATTCCATTCCTTTAGTGAAAGTCCCATTGTATCACTTGCAAAAATGCAGTTCGGTGGATGGCAAACCCCAAAAGATTTTGTGACGGCGATACCTAGACTTACCAAATGGCTGCTACGTGACATGTGACAATCGTTAGGTTCTCGTGGCAATCGAAAAGGTCCGGTCGGCTGGGGTGGATGTGATGACGCTGTGGTGGATGTGATGACGCTGGGGTGGATGTGATGACGTTTGGTCAGTACATGAAGCCAAGCCACAAACACATGAAGCCAAGCCACAAACACATGCTTGACACGGAATATGTTACTCGGGAGACGGCAGAATATGTTACTCCGGAGACTCCTACGATTGGCGCAAAGTGGGAGAGGAGTTGGTAAGTTTTATGCCCGCGTCTAACAGCAAATGTATGTATATTTGCTGAGGATGATCAAATTGCGGTTTGGATAGCGATAGAGCGACTCTCATTATTTTTACTGTGAGACGCATGTTAGTAGGATGGGAAATATTATTTACTTTACACCATAACATGTCTTACAATAGGTTGTTTGCTTCAGGTCCACCATTCAAATGTTTCTGAAAATGCGTTCATGGTTACATCGATGATTGCGTCGAAGAGACAGATGAGCATTTTGTGTATGATGTTGTAAAGGTGTAACAAGTCTAAATTTTGTCCACACCCTGTATCATCATTAGAGTTCGGAATGTTCAAAGACTTCGCACAAATTATTTTCATTCACTTTTGTTTAGGGATATATAATAGTTTGGAATGTTTAGAGACTTCGCGTGAATTGTTTTTTTTCAATTTTGTTTTGGCTTGAGAGTGAACAAGGGAATATAGTGAGCTGGTGAAATCACGGTTGTGTTTATTGTTGGTGGTATTTTGATTTCCTATATTGAACAAACTACTGTCCATTTTTATTAAAGGATTTATTAGTTCAAATGTGGAATTAGAATGTATACAAAATTTGTTGTGCAAATTTGATAGGTGTTACTTTGGAATTAATCAATCTTTATGGCATGTTGACTTACAATGGATTCGTACCTTGCCAGATGATGGTGAAAGTGAACACAATTGAAGACAAAGGTTGAAAACTACAATTGACGACAACGATCACGGATTGAATATGAAAAGTGAAGACTGAAAACGAAGACTGAACACAAGTTGAAAATGAAGATGAAGACTAAGACGATGGTTGGAGAAATGTCGATCGTTATTCTAATTGTGCAAGTCTGTAGAGGAAAAAATGTATTTAAAGTGATAGTTTTTCCGGTTGCTCTAGCCTAACTAACTAATTCTTTTTCTCTCATTTGAGTGGGTTTTTTTTAATTTTGTTAAGCATTTTAACATTTAACAACTTTTTGAATTTTAATAAGTGGTGATGGTTTGGCCTGCAAAGCATCGATGGCAATGCGACTTTATGTTCTTGTGCCTTGGATGGACACCACGGAATTGTTGAGGTTATAATAACAGTAATAAAAATTATAATAATAATAACAATTGAATAATTTGATTATTATTATTATTATTATTATTATTAATTGTTATTAATTATTACTATTTGGTATAATAAACACTAAACCTTCTACCTAAACCTTAACCTTAACTTCAACAACTACGTGGTATCCACCCAAGGAAAAAAAAAACCTAAAGCCCCATCGCCATCGATGATCTTCAGGCCAAACCAACAAAACCTATTAAAATTAAAAAAATTGTTAAATGGTAAAATGCTCAACAAAATTAAAAAGAACCCACTCGAGTGAGGGGAAAAAAATTACTCAGTTAGGCTAGAGCAACCGGAAAAACTATCACTTTGAATATAGCCTTTTGTCTACAAACTTACAAAATTGGAATAACGATCGACACTTCTCCAACTAGGTTTGTACCCCATTAAGATATTTTTTGGTTTTTTTCGTAGTTCACGCGACCGAGTTTTCCTGATATTTGTCAAAACAAAACAAAATAAATCAAAATGGGTTGTTTAAAAAGTCAATAATCCAGGTAAACGCAAATTGGCAATTGAATATTGAATGATGATAATGGTGAGGAATGATGATGATGATGATAAAGATGATGATGATGATGGTGATGATGATGAATGATGATAATGATGAATGATGATGATGATGAGGATAATGATGATGATGATCATGATGGTTATGATTAGGATGATTATTTTTAGGGTATCTTTTATTAATTATTATTACTAATGTGTTAATATTACAACATTTATTATTATTCGATGTTTTTTTTTTATTATTATTATTAACTGTTATAAATTATTACTATTTGGTATAATAAACGTTAAACCTTTTCCCTTACCCTAAACCTCAATTTAAACAATTTCGTGGTGTCCATCCGAGGCACAAAAACCTAACGTTGCATCGCCATCGATGATTTGTAGGCCAAACCAGCACCACCTATTAAAATTAAAAAAGTTGTTAAATGTTAAAATGCTCAACAAAAGTAAAAACAACACTTGAGTGAGGGAAAAAGAATTACTCCGCTAGGCTAGAGCAATCGGAAAAACTATCGATTCGAATGTAACCTCCCGTCTACAAACTTACACAATTGGAATAAAGACCAACACTTCTCAAACCATATTCGTATCCCATTAAGAGTTTTTTGAATTTCTTTGCAGACAACCCGACTGAGATTTATTTTTATCAGTCACAACAAAACAAACAAACCAAAATAAAACAAAATAGGGTGTGTAAAAAGTCAATAATTCAACTAAACGAAATCGATAATTGAATGATGATAATGATGATGTTGATGAATGATGGTGATGTTGAATGATGATGATGATGAGTAATGATGATGATGATGATGGTGATAATGGTGATGTTGATGATGATGACGATTATGATGACGATGGTGATGATGATGATGATGATGAATAATGATGATGTTGAACATCATCATTATTTATCATCATCATCATCATCATCGTCATCATTATCGACATCAACATCATCATTATTTATCATCATCATCATCATCATCATTATCGTCATCATCATCAACATCACCATCATCATCATCATCATCATCATCATCATTCAATTGTCGATTTGTGTTTAGTTAAATTATTGACTTTTTACACACCATATTTTGTTTTATTTTGTTTTGTTTGTTTTGTTGTGACAGATAAAAGGAAAACTCGGTCGGGTGGACTATAAAGAAATTAAAAAACCTTTTAATCGGGTACAAACATGGTTCGAAAAACGTCGGTCGTTATTCCAATTGTGTAAGTTTGTCGATGAAAGATTATATTCAAAGTGATAGTTTTTTCCAGTTGCTCTAGCCTAGCTGAGTAATTTTTTTTCCCTCACTCGAGTGGGTTCTTTTTACTTTTGTTGGGCATTTGAACATTTAACAACTGTTTCAATTTTAATCTGTGGTGCTGGTTTGGCCTGCAAGTCATTGATAGCGATGCGACTTTAAGTCTTTGTGGCTCAGATGGACACCACGAAATAGTTTAAGTTGATGTTTAGGTTAAGGGAGAAGGTTTACAGTTTTTTATACCGAAAGGTAATAATTCATAATATTTAATAATAATAATAATAATAATAATCATTATAATAATAAAAGTAATAATAATAATAACATTAATGATAATAAATAATAATAGAAAACCCTAAAAAATCATCATCATGATTATGCCTTTCATAATCATCATCATCATCATCATTCATCATCAACATTCATCATCATCAACATCATTTATCATTCAATTGCCGATTTGCGTTAAGGTGGATTATTGACTTTTTAAACACCACATTTTGTTTAATTTTGTTTAGTTTTGTTTTGTTTTGTTTTGTTTCGACAAATAAAAGAAAAACTCAGTCGGGTGGACTACAAAGAAATCCAAAAAGCTCTTAATGGGGTACAAACTTGGTTAGAGAAATGTTGGTCGTTATTCCAATTGTGTAAGTCTGTAGACGGAAGGTTATATTCGAAGTGATAGCTTTTCAAGTTGCTCTAGCCTAGCTTGTAATTCATTTTGTTGAGCATTTTAACATTTGCTGACTGGAAGAAACACGTTTTTTCCCAATTGCATGATTTAGTTTTTTATTATAGCCGATTCCCTTCCTTTAGTGATAGTCTCATTGTATCACTTACAAGAATGTAGTTCAGTGGATGGCAAACCCCAAGAGATTTTGTGACGGCGATGCCCTGACTCACCAAGTGGGTGCTGCCTGATATGTGACAATCGCAGGTTCTGATGGCAATGCAGAAGGTGATCGCAATGGAGAAGGTCAGGTCAACTAGGGTGGATGTGATGACCTTTGGATCGTAATGAGGCAAAGCCGCAAACACGTGTTTGTCACATAATGTTACTCCGTAGGCTTTTGACGGTTGGCGCAAAGTGGGAGAGGAGATGGTAAGTTTTATGCTTGTTTCTAACTGTAAATGCATGTATATTTGCTGGAGATAATCAAATTGAATTTCGGATAGCCATATAGCGACTCTTATCACTTTTACTGTGAGACGCATGTTAGTAGGATGGGAAATATAATTTACTTTACACCATAACATGTCTTACTATGAGTTGTTTGCTTCAGGTCCACCATTCAAATGTTTATGAAAATGCATTCATGGTCACACCGATGATTTTGTCGTAGAGGCAGATGAGCATTTTGTGGATGACGCTGTAATGGTGTAAAAAGTGTGGATTTTGTCCTCTATAGTACCCATGTATCGTCATTAGAGTTTGAAATCTTCAAAGACTTCGCGTAAATGATTTTCAATCAATTTTGTTTTGGCTTGAGAGTGAAGAAAGGGATATAGTGAGCTGGTGAAATCACGGTTGTGCTTATTGTTGGTGGTATTTTGATTTCCAATTTTCAACCAAGTACTGTCAATCTTTATAAAAGGATTTATTAGTGCAAATGTGGAATTAGAATATATACAAGCTTTGTTGGAAGTAATGGATTCGTACCTTGCCAGATAATGGTGAAGATGAAGACGAGTGAAGACAAAAACGATTGATGACGACGATTGAAGACAAAGGTTGAAGACGACGATTGACGACGAAGATGATAGATTGAAGATGAAGAGTGAAGATTGAAATCGAAGACTGAAGACGAGATGAAAATGAAGATAAAGACGAAGATGGAGACTTGAAAACGAAGAAGAAAACGAAAACTGAAGACGAAGATTGAAGACGAAGATGAAGACTTAGATGAAGACGAAGAAGAAAATGAAGCTGACGAAGAAGACGAAGACTAAAACGAAGACTTAAGACTTAGACTGAAAACAAAGATTTAAGAAAAAGATGAAGATTGAAGATTGAAGATGATGATGAAGATTGAAGGTGAAGCTTGAGCTTGAAGTGTGAGGATGAAAGATGAAGATGAAGATGAAGATGAAGGGTGAAGATTGAACATGAAGATTGAAGGATGAAGATTGAATGTGAAAATTGTAGGTGAAAAATCAAAGGTGATGAATGAAGGTGGAGAATGAAAGGTGAAGAATGAAGGTGAAGAATGAACATGGAAGATGAAGGATGAGGATGAAGGATGAGGATTGAAGGTGAAGATTGAAAATGAGGGATGAAGTTGAAGGGTGAAGTTGAATGATGAAGTTGAAGGATGAAAATTGAAGGTGAGGAATGAAGGTGGAGAATGAAGTTGAAGATGAAGATCGGAGCTGAAGATTAAACATGAAGGACGAGGATGAAGGATGAGGATTGAAGTTGTAGGAGGAGGATGAAGATTGAAGATGAAGATTGAAGTTGGAAGGATGAAGTTGAAAGGTGAATTTGAAAGATAAAGATTGAGTGTGAAAAAAGAACGTGAAGTTTAAGATTGAGATGAAAAAAGTAGAGTACTTTCTCCTATAGATGATGGTAGAGTAAACGATGATGTAGATGTCGATAGAGTAGATGATGATGTACAAGCCTTATGGGCCACATAAGCCACAAAAGCCTTACAAGCCTCACAAGCCTGTCTTTTGTGTTGTCTTTTTGTGAGTTTTGCCTTTTGTGTGCTTTGATTTTTGTGTTTCGTCTTTTGTGTGATTTGCCTTGTTTTCTTTGTCTTTTGTGTGTATTTTCTTCTATTTTGTCCTGTGTGTTGTCTATTTTGTGTTGTTATTTGTGTTTTGTCTTTTGTGTGTTTTGCTTTATGTGTTGTTTTTTGTGTATTTTGTCTTTTGTGTATAGTCTTTCTATAAATTTTCTTTTTTTGTATTTTGTGTTTCTTGTATTTTCTTTTGTTGTTTGTCTTTTGTGTATAGTCTTTTCTGTTTTTTATTAATTGTATATTGTCTTTTCTCTATTTTGTCTTTTATTTAGTCTTTTATGTGATGTCTTTTCTCTATTTTGTACTTTTTGTGTTTTGTCTTTATGTCCTTTATGTATTGTTTTTTGTGTATTTTGCCTTTTGTGTATTTATGTCGTGTATTTTGTCTTTTCTGTAATTTATCTTTTCTCTAGTCTTGTGTTTTTTGTCTTTGTTTATTGTCTTTTCTGGATTTTGTCTTTTGTAATTTCTTTGTCATTTGTGTATTTTGTCTTCAATTAATGTCATTCTAACTTTAGTCTTTTCTATACTTTGTCTTTTATATATTTTCTCCTTGTCTTTTATATATTTTCTCCTTTTGTCTTTTTTTATTTTGTCTTTTGTGTCTTTGGGTATTTTGTGGGGTATTTTGTCTTTGTAGTCCTTTGTGTATTTTTTCCTTTATCTTTGTGTGTTTTGTCTTTTATGTTGTATTTTTAGTATTTTGTCTTGGTGTTTTGTCCTTTGTGTAGTTGGACTATTTTTATCTTGTGTTGTCTTTTGTGTGTTTTGTCTTTTGTGTTTTGTTTTGTGTAGTCTTTTATGTATTGTCTTTTCGTATTTTGTGTTTTGTGTATCTTGATATAACTTTTTCTCTCCCTCATTTTCTCTCTCTTTCTCTTTCTCTCTGTCTTTCTCTTTGTCTCTCTCTTTCTCTCTGGCAGTCTCACATGGCAGCACATACTGTTTGGGCTGCAGTAGACTGCATAACAGGATATATCCGAGGTGGATCTTATCAACATAGAGATGTTTGCACAACGTGTTATTTACCTTGTTGAGTATCGGAGGAACCTTCATTCGTATCTTGCATCCAAAATGTACGATGTGGCCCCAATCTAGCGCCTCTTATTGGAGAAATGGTTGGTGCTCGACTTATCGCTTATGCCGGTAGTCTCACCCCTCTTGCAAAATATCCATCCTCGACTCTTCGGATTTTGGGAGCAGAAAAGGTTCTTTTCAGGTGTGTGAAGGGATATGCCTTCTCTGATAATGGCGTTGATAAAACGGTAGGAACTGTTTCGGTCCAGTTCACTGCCCAAAGGGATTAGAGTCAATGAATCTAATTGGAGTCTGTGTTTTTTAATCCAACATCATACAAAAGTGTTAATAACACTTGTTAATAATTTACCAACTCTTATAGTGATGGAAAGTATAGAAAAGCTACAAAAATATGTTCGTCAATCATTGCACTACACTTTGGGTTACCGCTGTGAGAATAATTGGAGCTAATGTATGTTTTACAACGTGGCTCATTATGGGCCACCTAACTAAATACTGTTAAAAACACTAATTTATGATTTCGTGTCAAAATTAAAAAATACTCGAATTAAGATGATTAACTCTAATAGCGATGGTCGTGTAGCTTATTTGACGACGACCAGAAGGATGTCGAAATTGATGTGGATTACAAGAGAGACCACATTGCCGTTTGATGGGAAGTATTTGTTGGTAAGAGGGGAAAAGTTAAACGACACTTTTTGGAGGCCCATGGTGTAGTTGGAGCATCACTTTTATGACTTTTATTTTTTTTCCCCTTTGTTTTGGTGCGGTTCCTGTACATAAACAACACATTTGCCCCGAACCCAAACGAAAGCGTTGCTGATCTTTTCAATGTGAGTGCTTTTGTTCCATACATCTCACATGAAAGATACAACCAACAGCCATCATCTTCACATACTTTGTTGTCAATACATGAGAAATTGTTCCACGGATCTGTGAATCCTTATCATTAGCTTTAGTAACACTAATTCAGTGCTGGTTATTTTTAGGCCCCTGGACATACTAATAATAGTTCTTTTCTTAACTCTAATTTCGTAAGCGGTTGGGAATCGTCCACTTTGCTCGGATCAAAATTAGAATAAAAACACTTCAAGTATACCCCATGCTATGTATTATTTGCTAAAAACAGTTAAATATATACCCATGCTATATATTATTTAACGCTAATAGTGATTCACGGTGTACTCTCAAATGCAAATATTATGTTTCTAAAATCCTTACAAAAGTATGTCGTTTTTTCCAACTAAGTTAAACTTAGCTCTTGAGAACTTAATCTTGCTGTGATAGTAGAAGTTTCTTGCCTTCGACTCCTTTTGCATTTTTTTCTCTTTTGACCCTTTTTTACCCATTTTGATTGTTGCTATGGCAGAATTATGGGAATGATGGCAAGCTTGTTGTAAACTATGCCTTGACACATGCATGGGGGTAGATATTATGCCTGTGTCCCCTCGCAGCTCCCAACCACTTTTATATTTTTCGATTGTCGACAAGCTCCTCCTATTTCTTTTTGCCGTAAAATTTCAATGTTATCTTTCTTTTCTTCTCTCACTTTTGTTGCTTTTTGTGAATTATAACTTAGCCAATTTGTACTTCAACGATTCCTTGTACTTAACACTTCTTTGTACTTAACAGTTATTTGTACTTGACAGTTCTTTGTAAAAAACGATACATTGTACTTCACCGTTAGAGCGTTGTTATCAACAATTTGTTGTAACCTGTTTTCATCATTGCATTTTTTTCTTTGTTTGTTTGTTTTTTTTTCTACACCTAGTTTTAGTAGAGTCGTGCTCATTTTCCGTGTTAGTGTGGTCTCACATGTTGTTCTTTGATTCGGTGATGAGTTCAAAGCGACATCTAACCATGGTTGGGCTTGTTCGTTGGAACCTGTATTAGTTTGGATAGTTTTTGTATTCAACTGCGTAAATCGTCCAATGCAATTTAAACGTGTGACAACAGTTCGAAATGCTGTCTGGTATATGTGGTACAATGTGTGTATAGTTAAGGGTAACCACACATAGCGTTTCCAATCCTCTCCCTCTCCCTCTCCCTCTCCGTCTCCTTCAATTTCTATTAGTGTCGACTGCTTTCAAGATCAAGACAACCGAAATGAAATGCCCACAATAAAGCTTATTATGATTTACTTATTTTAAACAATAACTTTATGAAGTAAAATGAAGAACTCACTGCAATTTTTTTTTCAAAGAAAGCCTCTTCCCGTAGTTGTATGTGAGAATTTATTTCGTGCAAAAAAAGTCTTATCAGGACTTTGTGATCATTCTTCGACTGTTATTCTTCACAAATTAATTTTTTTTTTTTTATTTGTTTTCTATTATATTTTTAACATTGCATTATAACTTTAGCATTGAATGAAGCCATTCTATCATAGACAAGATTCGTGGGCAAGATCGGACCTACAAAATAGAGTTACGATACACACAAAAAAAATGCAAAAAATAAATGCAAAACAAGCAAAAAAAAAAAAAAAAAAAATTTATACAAATTATAGACCTTTGGTCGTCCGTTTGAAAATCTTTAAATAGGACGACTTTTTGTTCGTCTGCACCCGTAAACGGCGTGTCCCTTGGCCGACTTCACCAAACGGGTAGCTTTGTCCCTCGGCCCACGTCAACAAACGGGTAGCGTTGTCCCTCGGCCTACGTCGGCAAACGGGTAGCTTTGTCTCTATGCTAACGTCAGCAAACGGGTAACTTTCAAAGTACTCCCTCGAAAATCGTTCTTGACCGTCAGATCTTGGGTGCTCGACCCCGTCAATGAATTAAGATAAAGCCGCCACGTGCACTAAAGAGTCTTCAGCCGTCAATCCTTCGTTCGTGACCGTCCGATTACAGGATGCTGGCAGTTCAGAAGCTAGCCGTCCTTTTCAACTAAGTACGATTTCGTGTCGTAAATTATTTACGTCAATCGTTGTGTTGATTTGGGTCGCGTCTTCAAAAATCCGTACGGACGACTTGAATAGTACAATAGTACTAAGACGTTTTGATAAACAGGACACGGTCCATGCGCGTGTAACGAGCCTGATAAAGGGGCATGATAAAGGGGCATGATAAAGGGACATGATAAACGGGCATGATAAAGGGACATGATAAACGGGCATGATAAAGGGGCATGATAAAGGGGCATGATAAAAGGGCATGATAAAGGGGCATGACAAAAGGGCATGATAAAGGGGCATGATAAAGGGGCATGATAAAGGGACATGATAAACGGGCATGATAAAGGGGCATGATAAAAGGGCATGATAAAGGGGCATGACAAAAGGGCATGATAAAGGGGCATGATAAACGGGCATGATAAAGGGGCATGATAAACGGGCATGATAAAGGGGCATGATAAACGGGCATGATAAAGGGGCATGATAATCTGGCATGATAAGCAGGACACGGTCCATACCCGTGTAACGGGCGTTGCTTTACTAGTATAAACAAATAATAACTCATCGACTTGCCTTACAATTGAAAAAGCTGAAAAATATGAAAACCATTTCCACCAAAACAACATAATGACATTCAAATTCCCTCTTGTATCCTACCACATTGGTATTCCAAAAAATAAACCATAGTTCAAATGTGCGAAAAAAATCAGACACTGTATGTGGTATCCCCATACTATACGCATACTATACCGTATAGTACGGTATAGTATGCATAGAGTATGGGGAAATCACATATAGTGTGCCCGATTGTTTTCACACATTTCCCTCTGGACAAAGACAAGTGACAAGGGGCATAAGCACCGGAAATAAGCGGAAAAATTGGTAAATTACTATTGACAAAATTTTACAAAAGAAGTAACAAACTACACTATTTACGAAAATCCATCGAGAAGATGGATAAAAAACAGAAGAATTTACAAAATTCTAACAAGGTTGTCTCTGAAAAACTCTCGGTCGGCAACGAGGTGTTGGCGTTAGAGTCCAGATTTTGACGTTTAAGAGTCTAAAAGTTTTATAGACCTCAAATTCTAAAAAGTTTGAAAACTTTCAAAGGTCTTAACAGTCTAACCCTCTTACGGTCCAAAAAGTCAAAAAAGTTTTAAAAGTCTAATATTCTTACAGCCCAAAAAATCCAAAAAATAATTCACAGTTTTAAAGAGTCGAACTGTCTTAGTGTCTAAAAAAGTCAAAAAAGTTCTAAAAGTTTAAAAAGTTTTTCGGTTTTACCGTCGAAAAGGCCTCTCTCCTCTGTCTCCCCATACAACAAGATGATGTATGGAAGACATGGACATCATCATCATCATATTTTACATATCTCGCATTCAACTCGCCAATCGCACCTCCGTTTACTGCAACGGAAGCACGAAAGCTCCGTTTTTCTATGCATGTGACAGCTGTCACTAGGAGTGACAGCAGAAGGGGTGGCAATCTCGATGCAGTCGAAGAAATACCAGGGGGGAGAGGGAAGAGGAGAGAGGGGACGGGGGGGGGGGAGGGGAGAGGAGAGGAGAGGAGGGGAGAGGAGGGGTGCAGAGAGTGGGTGCACATAATAAAGGGCTCCTGCGAGGGAAGAGGGAGGAAAGAAATCAGAGAGGGGGGTGGTTGAGGGAGCATGCGTTGGAGAGAAATGAAGAAAAGAGGGAGAGAGGGAGAGGGGAGAGAGGAGGAGAGAAAGAGGGAGAGAGAGGGAGGAAAGGAGAGCGGGGAAAAGGGAGAGAGAGAGGGATGGAGAGAGAGTGGGATGGAGAGAGAGAGGGAGAGAGTGAGAGAGGGAGAGCGAGAGAGTGAGAGAGGGAGAGAGGAAGAGAGGGAGAGAGTGAGAGAGGGAGAGAGGGAGAGAGGGAGAGAGAGAGAGGGGGTGAGAGAGAGAGCGAGAGAAAGAAAGCCACCTTACCAGCTGCAAGATTTATTGACTCGATGCCCCTCCTGCTCTGATTCCGGCGGCTCTCTTCCTCCCTGGAGCCCTTCCCAACTTCCCCGCCATGGCTTCCCACGACAGTCCTCTCCCTCCCTCCCAGCTCGGCTCCTCTCCTCTCCACTCCGGCGCCTCCTCTCTCCCCTCTGGAGTCCCTCTCTCCCCTGGCGGGCTGGCACCCACGTGGCAGTTTCTGCCGGGTCGCTCGTGTCGTGCCACGTGGCGACTTTCTTTTTCTGCCGCACGCACCGGCTGCAGCTGCACCTGGACCTGCGACAGTGTGTGCGACAGTGTCTGCGACGGAGCGTGCGACGCGTGGCTGCCTGCGATGGCGGACGACGCCAGCGAAATCGCGACGACGGCCGCTGACGCCAGGATCAGTGTGCTGACGTGGCATCGCCAGTTCACATGCGTAATGAGACGGGACGTAAAAAACAAGCGAAAGGGAAAAAAATCCATGCAGAGGGATTTGAGAGAGAGGGAGAGAGGGAGAGAGGGAGAGAGAGGGAGAGAGAGAGAGAGGGGAAAGACAGGAGAGGCAGGGGAGAGTGGGAGAACGTTCGTTGTTTCTAGGAAGCTCGGGAGGTCGAAATTCGAATGTGCCGTTCGACGACTTTTGAACTGCAGGGAACAAGTGTGCTGTGGGGTAGATGCTGATGACGTGGCAATCGGTTGGGATCCGGATGACGGTTGTTTCGAAAGGATTGGCTTTTTTAATACTGACTTAGGCCCTGTCGGCGGCCAATGGGGTGTAGCGGCCGCCCGTGCGGTGCCTCAGCGGCGGGAAGCGGGAAATTATGACTGTACAACTGTACGGATGACGCCCTCCGTAGCGTTTCATTCTTGAGAAGTGACAATTGTGGCGTTTAAGCTCTTAGGGTGCGTCTCCATGTACTTGAAACTTAGAGAAAAACCATTGTTTTTTACCGCAGATCCGGCGGACCCGGATTTCGGGTGTCCCTATGTGTAACAAGTTGTGTTGGGTATCGAGGACCCTTTGCCGATATTCGATATATATCGAATTTCAGATACCCGATATTCGATATATCGCTTCGATATATCGAAAACAAAATCATCGCGATATATCGCCGATATATCGTATCGCCGATATATCGAACCATAAAAAAAAACAAAAATTTCCATTTTTTTTCCAACCCCCCCCCCGTTCCGTACGATTTTCCGTACTATGACTGTACGGACACCCATTTTTTTGCGATGTATATCGCGATAATTTATGTTGGTCCCGGTACGATATATCGAGGAATCTGCTCGATCGATATTCGATATATCGAATATCGCAATTATCGCGATATGAATTTACACGATACCCAACACTAGAAACAACTACAGTACACCGCGCATCGTTATTAGTGTTATTAACTCTAATTTGGGTTCTTAAAATCTTGATTTTTTTCCGCAATTAGTATACATGATTTTCGAAATTAAATTAGCAACGCTATTTAAGGACGTGGACCATAATTTGCCACGTTTCTGGCACTAAATTATAATCAATAACACTATTTTTTTTTACGCTATTTAAACTTTGACACTAATAACGATGCGCGATGTAGTGTTGGGTATCGGGTAAATTCATATCGCGATAATTTTGATATTCGATATATTTAATATCGATCGAGTAGAATCCTCGATGTATCGTACCGAGACCAACATAAATCATCGCGATATATAGTATTTTTTAAAATTTTAATATTTTATATTTCAATATAATATGTAATTCTAGCAAAAAAGACAAACTGTCTGATACGCCACGTACGACGTGGTTTTCGTTCCGTGACTTAAAAGGTAGACGCAAAAAAGTACTAATTTTGTAATTCATATAAGGGTATTGATCATGACAGTGATTGTTTTGGTTGCGCACAGTCACTTAAGTCACTTTGTCAAAAATTGTACGTTGGAATTACATATTGGTACAACTAAAGTACCGTTGAGTAAAATTTGGACGGTCAATCGGTTAAACAACTTTGACTTTCAAAATATTGTTTCAACCGCTTAAAATTTTGCCGCACTTGCGGACGTCGACCGTCATAATAAAATTAGCAATTCACACGGTCGGCGGACGTTTACGGTAACAAAACTGCGGCAGCCACATGTAAATAAAATGGTTGCATACAGTCACTTTTTGTCTTTACGTGAGCTCCACGGTGAGAGCACTTAGGGTGAACTTCCATCAGGCGAAAAGTGGGGTTCTTTACTCGAAAAAGTGTACTTTCGTACAAATCCAGCTCATTTTCGTACAGAGACGAACTGGTTTTTTTTTATTTTTTGTAAATATGATTACTATCGGCGAGTCAAGATTCTCCAAACTTGTGTGCGACAACGTCGACCGTCCGATTACGTGTTTTCGAAGAAAGCGGTCACGTCGTCCAGTGATTAATTACTCTCCTCATGAGGAGAGTCATCAATCACCGAACGTGTAAAATGTTTACGCGTGGAAAGGTGACGTACGGGCCGCGGGCCTTCGGACAGGCGGGAATCAAATCCAATAAAAACCACCAAAAAAAATATTTGTTGAAGAATGTGTCGTGGCGCCTCCTCCACGATCCGCTGACATCCGGAATTTATGGCGCCACGACGAAACACGAACGACAAAACAACTACAAAAAATACAAAACACGGACGTACAAATTGTACATTCACGTAATTTAATTTTGCGACTGGATGTACAGATACAAGTTTTGATATTGTGCTTTTGGAATCTTTGACTGCTCATCGTCAGAACATGAACCTACGTGCGTCTAATCGAAAGAAAGCACGTAGGCGATAGATTCCATTGCTGACACGACCTGATGGAGAAGTGAACGAAGTATTACTGCCAGTAAACGTTTCCGTACGATTACTGTCGGCGCCTGATGGAGGGTTACCCTTAGCCTCAAAATTGAAATTTAATCGTCTAAGCGTTACATTGAACTTGGACGCAAATTGAAACGAAACCTCTTTAAACTAAACGGAACTACTGTAAGTTTTGTACGGAGATATTAAAATGCACGAAACAAAATTTTGCTGTCAATGTAAAAATGTTGAATCGTAGATAGTGTGGCTCGATTTCGTTGCGCGTGACGACGCACATTTTTTTCATTTAATTTCAATTGATATTTTTACGCCGGTTCGTTTTATTATAGTGCACAAAGTTTATTTCGTTTCGTGCGGTTTAATATTTCCGTACAAAACTTATAGTTCTTTAGTTTAAAGAGGTTTCGTTTCAATTTGCGTCTAAGTTCAATGTAACGGTTAGACGACTAAATTTCAATTTTGCGGCTAAGTACACTCACCGTGGAGCTCACGTAAAGACAAAAAGTGATTGTCTGCAACCATTTTATTTACATGTGGTTGCCGCAGTTTTGTTACCGTAAACGTTCGCCGACCGTGTGAATTGCTAATTTTATTATGACGGTCGACGTCCGCAAGTGCGGCAAAATTTTATGCGGTTGAAACAATATTTTGAAAGTCAAAGTTGTTTAATCGATTGACCGCCAAAACTTTACTCAACGGTACTTTATTTGTACCAATATGTAATTCAAACGTACAATTTTTGACAAAGTGACTGAAGTGATTGTGCGCAACCAAAACAATCACTATCATGATCAATTCCCTTTATATAAGTACTTATTTCGGGTATGGTTACATCAGGAGGTCTATGTAATAGTACGAACAACAACATTTATGTATTACAGAGGCCTCGGTTACATCACGTTTTGTATGTAAATAAGTGTTTACATACGTGTTATGATTTGAGTAGTTACACGTAGGTTGACGATCAGATCTCTAACATCGTCAAAGATTTATAAACTGACCATTTTCGTATAGAAATCCGTACTTACGTATTATGTACGTATATATCGCAAGTGTACCGTGTCAATGTACCTCAAAGATCTCCTTCACTCTGCGGACTTTCAGGAAAAACGGTAGTTATTTTCGGCAAAGATTTTACGGTCACCTTGTCCGAAGGCACGTGATTTTGGAGACTTGTGAAAATTTTCATATATATATTTTTTTAATGCCTCAATATATTGGCGATACGATATATTGGCGATATATCGGCAATATATCGCGATATTTTGATTTTTAATATATCGAAGCGATATATCCATTATCGAGTATCTGAAATTCTATATATATCAAATATCGGCAAAAGGTCCTCGATACCCAACACTATTAATGTAACAAGATTTATTACTGTTACAAGTAACAACGACATAGTAACTTAAGCGTGTGACGATTGTATACGCTGATAATGCCCGTGATGGCTGTCAACGTTTACAATATGTGATGACGCACGTTATTTTTTGTAGCAGCTTGTGACGTCGCATGAGTTTTCGTGACATTGTAGACGTACCGCCTTCCAGCCTGTGCCGTTTCACGGTTGAAGAAGATGCATTTTGCCTTTGCGTCGCTTCTCCGCTCGACGTAAAATGTATCGGAATCTTGAGACCCTTGACGAAATAAAATCCATACCCGGCGCAAACGGACAAAACTTAATAAATTGTGTACTTTGCCTCGTCATACCTGAACGCAAACGGACAAAAAATAACGAATAGTGTACCTTTCACAGTCGATTGAATTCGTTTGAAACTTTTGTAAATTTTTTTACACTTGCTAATACGTGTTCCTATTTGCTTTTCGAACATACTTTGTTTTAAAACACATCGTCCCTGTTTTTTAAAGAAAAGTTTGAAGATGACGTTTTTTGGCGTGGCCGTGGGTCGAAGAACACAAGGCGTCAACATATGTAGTACATTCCAAAATGTACTTTTCCTTTTTTCTATTTTTTTGTACGGCAGAAACTTACGCGGTACGGCTCTAAGTTTTACAGGAAAACGACAGAAAAAAACCCTTACTTAGGCACATGGAGACGCACCCTTACAAGACTCCGTTTCTATCCCTTTGATGGAAAACCAAATTTAAGGATGATTATAAAGATCGAGTTTTTGCGATTCACACTGCCCATCGTCATTACACGTTAATAACAGTACGGATGAAGTTCCATCAGTAAATTTTGTAATTGTACGGCCAACATTACAAGATGCTACATTTTGAACGATGTTTTAGTCTGTAATCCACGTGTTTAAAAATGAGTGGTACCACGTAAGTTAAGTTCGTATATTGAAAATCGTCAATGATTTTAACACCGACCAATTTTAACTTGAAATCTTCATTTGGGTACCATATACGCGCGTACCACGTCATCGTACAACACAAACTTTGTACTCTTTGCAGACGCCTTGTCAGATACCTGTTTTTTCACGTGACGAATTAGGGTTTCCATAAATAGTGTGACGAATGGGCGTTAACAAAAATAGCATGGCGAAAGTGCATTACGAGATTAATTTTGTGATTTTGGTTGGATTTTTAAATGTTAAAATAACGTGTAAAAAATTTTGATTTCTCATCCTGACACGTATGTTCATTATCCAACGCAAAATTTTCTCTAAATGGAAACTTTTGAAGCGAATACTTCGCGAATGAATATCCAACGGTCATTGTTACCTCCCAGACCTTTGGAGAATATTGGAAATATTCCCTATAATATTATTCGCGGAAAAAAACTAAATAAAAAGTACGGCTTAGTACGGAGAAGTCCGGATTTTTGTAAACAGCCTCACTTTTCGTCCGATGGAACTTCACCCTAATTCGGTCGATTATAAATCGAAACTTATATAGGAGATTACAAATAATATAACATAATTTTTTGATATATTTACACCAGTTTTTATAAAACTCAACTATTTCTTATAATTTACACCATTTTTTTGCAAAACACACCTTTTTTTGATAAAGTTCTTAGTTCTTCAATTCGCATATTAAGCACGCATCGAATACACGAATATTACAGTACTTACAATGCGCATCAAACAATTATGAAGTGTTGATAAAATGCGTACCAGTTTTTTTACCCGTACACTTTTCGTACATTTACTACTTACAGTGCCTGTATACCATAGTTCAAAAGTAGGCGTTTTATGGTAGGCCTTTGGTAGGCGCAAGTTGTGTTATGGGCTTTTCATGTGATCTTCTTAGATCACTAATTTGATCAGCGACCGTCCGATGATGTTTTAATTCTCTATCGAACGATGTGCAACTCAACCCTGTTACTTTTTGCGACCAATACAATATGGGTCTTAAGGTCATATTGTATGTTTTGAATACAATAGGCATATTGTATGGGCCTACTTTCACCTACTTTTGAACTATGCTGTATACATCCATACATTTTAGGGTTATTCAAGGGGGGGTTTTCGGGTTGTTTGGGTACATTCCTGTACATTTCGTATATTTCAGTACAACTGCCTTACATTACGCACATGAGCCATGAGTAACATTTCTCACCTTCCATCTTCACCCAATCTCCAGCTGAAGTAAAAAAACTAGTCAAGAAATATCTTTGTCACAGGTTGTCCAAATTCAACTTATGTTGCCAGTTAGGAGTAAGTCTTATTATGTTGTGTGGCTGCATGCCCGGTATTGTGTAGGTTGTTAAGCCCGGTAGAGTCCATTTGTTTCGTTGATCCCATGGGGGGTTGTTGGTTGAAGCACATGATCTTGTTGCTTGGGGGACGGTGAGTGTTTTATACGACGTGAGATTTCACGTATGTTCCCATTTCGTATTTTTTTGGTAGATGGTGCTTATTATATTCTGAGAAGTTTTCTTGGCGGACCCTGCCTCTATCGTAGTGGAGGGATAAACGACTCGACATGTTGAAGTGGTAAGAGTGACGTTGCTAAAAACAAGGAGCGAGATTACACGTTCCACGAGCTTATGGATTATTTTATTCCGACAGGGGTTTTAGCTATTTGGTCATTTGTGCGTAGTATTGAGTAAGTTAATCCACACTTGTGGTCGACGTTCTTTTGGGAGGAGGGGCCTTCTACCCATCCCCTTGTTGTCCTCACGACATTTTGGTATCAATCTTTACCAAAGGCTCTGCATGGTTGGGTTTAGTCCTGATGCACGTGTGGCGCCTACCGACTTTTTTTGGGATTTGGTGCCTTATTCCCTCCACACTCGTATCACGTTTTTTAGTGAGGGATACTCTTTTTATTGCGCCCATCATCCATTGTGTTTCACACTGCGTCTTCTCTTTCCAACATTCGATTTTGCCGACGATTGGTTCTCTTCCCCCGCCATGCTCACCTTTCTCCAACCTCACTAGAGAATCGGTTATTCGTGTTTAAGAGTCAATTGTTGAGAAGGTTGTCGCCACCACTCTATCTAATCTTCTAATTTCCCGATGATAATGAATGTCCCCGTCTTCTTTCGTGGGAAGTGCCTCCTTTTGAAGCTTGGTTATTAGCTACACCCATCCTTTTTCGCTCTTCACACCATGCCTCCTCAATTCACTATGTGGGCTCTGTTGATGTCCCCGTGTTCTCGAGCCCGATGGCATCCATTTTTTTTTGTGTTTCCACGGAGATAGTTGATTCGAGCACACGACGGAACTTGCCATCCTATTGTGACTATTTCTTCCGATGGGAATTTTTTTGTTCGACGTAATGTTCCACGTAATATTCCTTTTCTTTTGCCTTGCTTATTCTTTTTGTTTGCTTCCCTCCACATGTTATTTTTTAGTTTTCGCATTGACGCCTCTTTTTGTTCCCATCGACTAAGATGGTTTACCGTCGCGCTTTTTAATAAGGTTGGTACATTGTATTTGCAGTGCATTAATATTGTCTTGCTCGATGGTGCCCGTCGTATTTTTCGTTGCAAACCCTAACTTTGTTTTAGTTGTCGACAGGCGGCTCAACGTGTGGGGCTCACGGCTCGAGACGCAATTAGAAGGAAGCGTGATTATGCGTGACAAGATGTTATGGATGATTTACATTTCGACAGTAGTCAAATTTTTTGTTGTTTGGGCATGATGTGGATGAGTTTCTTCATACTTGTGGTCGGCGACAGTTTGAGAACAGGTCTTGGGAGCCTCCCCCCTTTTGTCCACACGTTTTTTTATCATCACCATTTATATGTGGCTTTACATCGTGTGTAGGCTTCCGTTCTTCTTCATTTTTCTTATGCCGTTATGAGTCGACGAGATGTTTTGGATGTCCCTCATCATTCTCTGTCGGGTTCCGTGGATTTATGACTTGTTTTTATTGAGAGTTTAAGTCTTATTGGGGGTTTGGGTAGTCTTTTGTTAAGTTGTATCTTGCTGTTGGTTTTGTGCTTTTTGTTCCTTTATGTGTCCTTTGTTGGTTTGTCGTTCTATGTGTTTTGCCGCCTTCCAATTCTTCTGTTTTTTTACTTTACATTTGCTTCCCCCATTGTGCGGTTTTCCAGTTTTTGTTTGTCTCCCTTGTTCCCATTTGCTGTTCCCATCACGCTTTCTTTTATAAAGCTCAAAATATATTATTTCATCACCGGAACATCATCAGCTTCTTACAGATGAATTAGTTGTCCACTGAGTTTTTTAACATGAATTGCTTTGTTAAAGCATTTACTAAACCAAAAGAAAAAGTGATCGTTTGGAATTGAAATTCATCGAGATGATTGCTTAAACGAGCCTGAAACGAAACGCTGAGGAAAGTTTAGTAAGAAAAAACTGAACGGTACCATGGATAAAATGGTAAGAGAGAACCATAAGGATTCAAGTTCATCAAGACCATTGGCAAACAAAAACCAAAAAGTTCACAAATTTGAAACTTTTGGAACACAGTTCCACGATTTTGCTATGATTCTGTCCCAAACAAAATCTAGTTTTGACTTTTGACGACAATAAAACGATGTATGAATAAGAACTGATTGGTGAAACTCATTTCTAAGAGAAGATGAAGAAGAAGGAGAAGGTGAGTTCTTCCTCGTGATTTTCTTACAATCATCTTTCCTTACTATGGTCATTCATCGACAAATCCATGGTCAAAAGAACCTCACATGTCACAGCAATACTTTGGTACAAATTCCCCTTATTTCTCAATAATTTAATAAAACATAAAATTAATCGACAGCCGTACAACTTATTAGCGGCCAGTTCCTCCTCATTTTACTACCCTTTTTAGGTTTTTGTCGTTTTATGTACACAGTTCCAACCGCATTATAAAATAATATTAAGTTTCTAATCACGTTACAGAAAAAATACGAAGTTTCTAATCGCGTCACCAAAAAAAACAAAAAAAATAAACCCAAATTTTATTCTTTTCACCATCCTTCTAGATTCTTCCGCAACCAACCCTTGTTCACACTTTCCTGGAAACTCCAATGAGGCCAGCCTGTCCTTCCCATACGGTGTCCCCAAAAAAACCAACCAGCCTCTGCCTCTCCGTACACTTTTACTTGTACTTCCGCGAACTCCTGTACTTCCGCGTCGCTAACCTCTGGACGACCGTTAAATCCCAACGACCATTCGCCGACAAGTACCATTCTGCCGGCCGCCTGCAAATCCTCGATTTGCGCCTTCTTTACGCGATTCACGTAGTCGATACTTTCCGACGCCGGCCGATCTTTAAAATTAGGGTTGAACGCAAGATATGAATGGATCTCCAAAATGACGTTAGTATATCGTGCATCGCCCATAAAATGTTTTAATTCGCCGGCTAATCCGCGGTATCTAGGAGAGATACCCACGAATGCGCAAGGAGAATGCTTCCGTACGATCTCGTACGCTTTTGCGTAGTACTCTCTCAGAGCATCCATGGGAACGTGGTTTACGATATTCTCGCTCAACAAGCTGATTCCCAAGAAGTTGTGTCTTCCGGTATACCTGCACAAAATGTAGTGTGGGTTACTTGCTTGCTTGTTCAAGGAAAACACACCTACTAGAACAACTTGTATCCTACCATGAAGGTGGCAACTCCAGTAAATTAAGGAATACACAAGGAAGAAGGATAGAAACCATCCATCCACCACAACAAACATGGTATTTGAGCGTAGCATACAAACGGTGTTAAAAAGGTACACTACCACCACCACTACTACACCGTGAATCGCTATTAGTGTTAATGTTTTTTTAGTCGCTTCAAACATCTTTTCTCCCGTACACACTTGTCGGATAGTGGATCTGATGGTTGCGATTGAAAGGTAAGATTCTCAGCTTCCAAACGGCAATCTCAAATTGAAAACCCAACAAGTGTACGGAGAACAGATGTTTTAAGTGGCGAAAAAAATATTAACACTAATAGCGATTCACGGTGTAGTGTTCAAAACACTTTCGGCCATGGCTTTTGTTTTTCCAAAATTCACAAAAGTGTTACTAACACTATCCAAGGAGTGGAACTACAAGTCGCCACGTATCTCCATGTTAAATTAGTGTTATCCATTCTAATTCCGCATTTACACTATTAATTCATTTCCACTAATGGCGATGGGCAATGTAATATAGCCATGGAAATGCTTGTTGGTTTCTTGTTTATTGCCAATGATCGATTTACAATCGTAAAAGAATGCAATGAACAATATTGGCAATAAACTCTGTTATTGCCAACTGCTCCACAAGTCAAGCTACTACTATGGTCCACCCAATTGGATGCCTAAAACTTTGGTTTCGTGTGAGTGGCCTTGGTTCGAAGTTATTTACAACCCGCACTATTTCGTGTAGCTCCCAAATAGAGAGGACCACATGAAACTACATCAATGAAATTAAAATGTTTTTAAGTTGAACATGAGTTGTTTTCATTGGTACAATTTGACGTTAATGGCTGTAAACATTAAGCCATATTGACGAGAGTGAACATTCTATTCTGTGGCTTATAGATTACGATGAATTATGAAAATTCAATCAACTAGAATGTAGTTGAATATTGATTGTACAATCGCGGCATATAAACATTGTTGGACCCGCTTGCGAAATTCGATACGTGCGGCAAAAAGGGTCTGCGATATTCGATAGTATCACATAAAACGTACTTTCCCAATGCTTTTGGTGAAAAACTACATTTATCATGTCATTTTTTCCCGCGTGTGCTTGGGAACTGTGTAACGGTAAAAGAAAAAACATTTTGCTGGTGAAAGGTCAATTCAAGGTACAATTACTTTGAAAATCACCGTACCTTGGCTTCTGACAAGCTGTCAACAAAAACTTTACGATATCCTTCCTACTTTCATTCAGTTTGTAGTGATCATGGTCTGACCGCAAAGTGACGTGTGCTGCCCATTTCACCAAAATTGTACCTTGTATGGCAGGAATATCGCGATGCACGATGCGCTATACCGCAAAAATTGGGGACGAGCAACAATACAATGGTGTACGGATATTGTACGCGATATATCATGCTTTGGGACACTACGATCAGCAACACTACATATTAATCAACATTAACCATTAACATGTTAGAAATATCACCAGAAGGGTGGATCCATCTCCATGATACCCCTCGCAAATAATGTGGTGTGGGCCACACTACCACTGAGCCTACATTTAAGTTCAAGACCGGAATGCAACCGGTAACACTTATTCAGCAAAATCTACGCAAAGACTTATGTCACTCAACTTTGAAATACCTATCACGGGGAAAAATGAGCTGGAATACACTGTTAACTCACAATGTAGTTACACTACGTTTTGAGTATCCTTGAAAAAAGTCTTACGCGTTTTCACAAAAAATGAGTAAGTTAAATAAAAATATAACATCAGCCCGGCTATTTCTTTAACACGCAGGTCAGATTTGACGATATGTTTCTGTAGTAGTTTGCAATTTCATATTATCGCAATATCAAATTGAAAGCAACAGTTAGAGCCTTCAAAGCAGCGTCCTCCGAATAATTTGTACGAGTTGACGACTTTGGCGGCAAATTTTCAAACTGAAAACGGTGACTGACGGTACAGGAGTGGATGCTAGGGACACTCCAAAAGGACTAAGTATTTGAGGTGACGTTCATTTTAAAGCTCTATTTACTAAGTCTGGTCTCCAGAAATCCCAAAACCGACCACAAATTTAATCTTTTCAAGGGTTTTATTGGAAATTTATGTACTTCCGGTTAAGTTAAACACTAAAAATAAGTTCGTTTACCAAGCCAAACTGACCCCAGTGAAATATGAAGAAACATCCCATGAAAGCCGATATCCTACACCCAAAGCCGCCAAACAAAGTCCAAAACAAACCACAACAAAAAACCGAACTCACTCCACAAAAAACCAATCACAACTGCTCACCTTGCCGCCATCCAATCGACTGCGTCCAACATCCTCGCCATCACCTCCTTCGTATTTCCCGCGTTATCCTGATCCGGACCCGCGTGAAGCGCCAAAAAAACTCCGATATGAACTGCATCTGCCATATCAAAAGCCCTATCCAAAACCTCAATATGTTCCTGAAGTCCCTCCCACTCCTTAAGAGAGCCTCCACCTTCCGGAAGCCACCAACCGACGGGGATCCGTACGGCGTTGACTCCATGGCTGGCTAGGAAGCGGAAATCGGAGGGAGTGACAAAGTCACGATAGTGACGCTGGAGGAGCTGGGAAGATTCGGGGTCAGTGGACTCTTGGGATTCGGCGCGGTGGACTTTGGGGAGGCCACGTGGCGTGCCCTCAGGAGCCAGATCAGGGGTTATCCAGGATTCAAGGATGAGCCAACCGCCGAGGTTGACGCCGCGCCAGGCTTCCACCAGGCTGACTTCGACCACGGAGAAGCTGGAGAGGAAGAGGAGAGGGAGAGGTAGAGAGGAAGAAGGAGAGAGGGAGAGAGAGGGTTAGGGAGGGAGATAGAGAGCCAGTATGAATGTGTATGTGCATGCCACGTGTCAGTGTGCGTGCGCGAAGTGGCAATTTAGATGCGTGTCACATGCCAACATAGATGAATGTCACACCCCAATATAGATGAACACAACATGTCAATGTAGATACGTCCCAACGTAGATGAACACAACATGGCAATGTAGATACATCCCAACATAGGTGTCACCTCCCCCTTGTCTCACCTCTCCCACGTGGATGGTGACTCAGCGTAGACCTCGATGGAGCCGTGGTCGGTGCAGCTCACAAACTTGCCGCTGGAGGTGCGCAGCTGGACCAGGGGGCCGAGACCGCCGGAGAGCTGGGGAGGAGGGAGAGAGAGGAAGAGCGAGGGAGGAGGGGGGGAGGGGGAGGGAGAGGGAGGGGGGGAGAAAGGGGGAAGAGGGGGAGAGAGGGAGAAAGAAACGTTTTTGAGAAAATTTAAAGACTTTTAAGGTCTTAATTATTCCTTAATATTTTGATTTTGGTTCAGTTTTTTTTAAATTGACTGCGTATTTTCTTAAAGAAAAAGAAAAAGAGAAAGAAAAAGACAGGCATGATTTTAGTACACTTACATATTTTTTTTTCATTGTACGTGATTTACAATATTTTAAAACACAAAAATGCATTTTAAACACTATTAAAAAGGCCCTTTTTCACTATGAATCAAAAAGGTGAATCAAAATACACACTATTGAAATCGATAATACTAATTTAGTCCTGTGATTAGTTTTACAAAAACCCTTCAAAAAAAATTGTTAATGACGCTACTTGAATCGTGCGTTATCAATTAATTTACTTTAATTTAGTACATAAGATACTAAGCGTTCATTAATTTAATCCAAAATCATAAAATAAAAAACCATAACTCAATGACTAAAGAATTATGACAAACCTCAAAAAAAAACTTCTTTTATGGCCCATTTTGTGCCCCAAATATACCCCATTCTGTATTTTGTCCCTTATAAAGTCCTCATTACTTCCACAAGTTGTATCCCAATGTATCATATGTATGTCTGATAAAAAAAATAGTTTCTTGTAAGTCAAAAAAAAAATAAGACATTTGCTTTGTTGACTAAAAAATTTAAATGTTTGGAAAACTGCTATATTCAGCTTTCAAAAAAGAAAATAGACAAACAAACAAAAAGCAAATTTTTTATGAAGTTTTAAACCGGCAAAAATCAAGCATGCAAAAATTCCAAAACATCCACTGAAAGTTAATTATTACATATATTTCTGTTTTAATCATAACACTTTTCACTTTTTTCTCTTGAAAAAAAACAAAAAGAGGAAAAGAGGAAAAAAGGAAAAAAGAAGTTTCAAGCTAGATAAACAATTACGAATCGCTTCCATGTAAAATTTCAGTTCCCTTTTTTCACTCCCTTTGACTTAATCTTCTTATTCATCAGAAAATCAGAAAAATTTCCAAACAAAAATTCCAAATAAAAATCCCCAAAAAAAAAATCCCAAAATTAAAATATCGGAAAAAAATTCCCAAAAAAAAATCCCAAACAAAAATTCCTAAAAACAAAACTTCCCCACATAAAAACTTCCCCCCTCCCCACCTCCTTCAAGACAAACTCCGTTGCTGACGTGGCACTCGTCTCGTCCGTCCTGAGCGTGCCGTCCTCGCTGGCCGTCACGTAGGCGCCACCTGGCATCCTCAGCCGCACGGACGCCTCCCCCGACCGCTCCACAGTGAATGACGTGGCAGGCCTCTGCGGCTGACAGCTCAGCACGGAGGCGTTGATGCCGTCGTAGCCCCACCACGTGGCGTGCTGGGAGCCTAAAATCAATTGGTGGTGGTGGGCGTTGAAAAGGATGGGATCTTTGTCCGTTTCCATTCCATTTGAGCTCGTCAAGCGTCGGAGAGGCATCCGGGGAAAGTGGAAATGGAGAGATAAAATCCTGAAAAATCCTCGGCGAAAAAGAGTTAAATCAAGGAGAACAAAAAAAAAAAAAGGGAGGGGGGAGAGGGAGAGGGAGAGGAGCGAGAGCTTACGGTGGCTCCATCTCGGAGGGAATTGACTCGCCACGTGGACGCCATGGTTGGGCGGCCTGTACGGACAGGCAGTTGCCCCACACGTGTGGAGCAACCGACGGTGGGGCCCACTTGATATCCAGATTTGTCGTTTAGCGGAGGCATAATAATGGAGGAGTCGGAGGAGGAGGAGAGGTAGAGGGCGACAAGGAAGACGAGAAGAACGACTCCTATTGGAGGAAGGTAGCGCCACGTGGCATTCAAAAATTTTATCCCCATCCGTACGATTTTATTTCTGGGGAGAACAGCGATGATTGGTTGATGCTGGGTGACGTGTCGCTTTTTTGTCGGTTAGTGGGGAGTGTGAGAGGGGGGAGGGAGGGGAATATAAAAAAGGGGAGGGGGAAAAATGAAGGGAACGACGGTTTGGGGAAGGAGATTAGAGCCGCGGATAAATAAGGGAGGAGTTTGTCGTTTGTGATCCGTACGGACGGTTGGCCCATGGTTTTTGGAGAGATCGCAGCCGTGGATTCAGCTATTCCGTACGACGATGGATGGTTTTTGTACGATGTGTACGAAAATGTATGCGTGACGGTTGGCCCGAGGCCTGGCCGGACGAATGATTGGAAGCGAAGTACGACAGACAGGTAGAGAGGCTGGGAAAAGGACAAAAAAACGGTTACCGCTGATGTAACTGCTTCGTTTATATGTACGGCGCTTTATCGCTATTGGTCGTTGTAAATTGAAGATTTGACGTCTACTGTGGCGCTCGAATCTCGGTCAAGATTGTGAAAACATATTATCGACCGTCGATTTTATATCGTACGGCCGAGATGCTATCGGGCAGATGACGACGAGCATCATATATTTTCAAAGGATTGGTTCATTATTTATTGGGGGTTTTAGCTACAGACTGGGTATAAATGGGTGTAAATATTTCGACCTACCGTAATGGAAACCTAATGATTGGATCTGCGGCGGAGAATCTGCATGTTTGCACTGACCGCGGTCAGAAATAAAAAAACATTTTGAAGGAAAAATAATTGTAAAATAAAAAGGCGATTGTTTGTAAAATCGATACCGTATAGAACCACTTCTGTCGGCCACGAGTTTTCGGGCAGACCATAAAATACTTTTTTGTAATATTTCGTATTTGGACTTCGCGTTTTTTTTTTTTTTTTGTAGGAGATGTCAATCGTCACGCACGTGGGACTGATGTCGGTTAGGGATTTTCACTACGTCTCGTATCAAACAAAATCTTTATCGTAACCGTCCGATCTACAAAAAAAAAAAATATTATCATCTGACGGTCGTTTTTTGCTGTTACAACTATTTGTCTGACTGAGAATCGTACAAAAATGTACTGTAGCGGAGCCGAATCCTAAGCGACTCGGGACCTTTTCTTAGATCGCCTGTTTTTGGAGCATGGAAAGCCGCTCCTCTGAAGCTCAAGCCGCTTTTGGTTCGTCGCCATAACTCCGCCGCTTGTCGCCGGAGCAAACTTGTCTCTTTCGTCCATACAGTGTGGAATTTTTACATTTTATAATGCGGCTGATAGTTTGACCGACCCTCCGCCAAACGACAGTCCTTCGTTGTTTTCACTGCACTAAACCCTAGTTCAAAAGTAGGTGAAAGTAGGCCCATACAATATGTCTATTCACTCTATTGTATGTAAAACATACAATATGACCTTAAGACCCATATTGTATTGGTCGCAAAATGAAAAAAAAAAAAAACCGGGTTGAGTTGCACATCGATCGATAGAGAATTAAACGTCATGTCTAAATTTTGAAAAACATTCGGACAATTTTTTTTTCTGTGAGTTCTGACGTATTTTTTATTTTACCTGTCAGATTTGGATGATCGGACGGTCTCCGATCAAAGTAGCGATCTAAGAAGACCACATGAAAAGCCCATAACACAACTCATCCTAGGCCGTGTCAGTTCGCTGAAAAACTTCGTCCAGCGGCGTGCGCTGTACTATGATCATACGTCAGATTCGTAGTTCGTACAAGAGTGTGCACAAACGCACACACATACAGTATGCCTACTCTACGCGAGTTTTGTGCGCCTACCAAAGGCTTACCATAAAAACGCCTACTTTTGAACTATGCACTAAATGCAGCAAATCAGAAGCGTGTCCTAGGGTAAATACTAAACACTAATTACAAGGGTACAAAATACTTACGATTACTGTTCTTTGAGTAGCCAGAGTACAGTACACCGTCAATCGCTATTAGAGTAAAGGAATAAATAGCGTAAAAAAAAAATTAGTGTAATTAACACTAATCGGGATTTTTTTTTTTTTTTTAAATATATATATACTAATTAATCCCTAACTGTAATTTGGGTTGTCCTGAATAATAAATGCCCGCCCTTTCGATGTCTACATTAATCTGTGTAGCCGTACAAAATCTGACAATTCGTACGCCGTCGCGCTGTATTAAAGTATCTACTTTTCTCTGTCTTTTTGCCCTAAAATTCAAGGAACTTTGGAAAAAACTTTAACAGTACGAGAAAATTATGTTTACCAAATTAAAGTATACGTCAATTCATACTTTGGATGTACGACGTGTTTGTCGTCATGTGAATGCATTTTGGCGTTTTCCCCTTTTCGACCCCCGGGCAAGAGAATCCAGCCCAAAAAAAAACTTAAACCAAAATCACCTCGAGGAGGTGATTTTAGTTCAAGTACCGCCCAAACAGCGAATGAAAAATGACCCACGCACGCGCCACAAGAATGTGAAAATTTTAGGACGAGGGAGAGTCCTCGCTATTTTTCTCCGTGCCCGTCAGGCGCATGTACGGAAAAAATCTGCAGGGGTCTCGGACCTCCACTTTCATTCATGGGGTCCTTTGCAAAATTTTGCGTCGTCTTCGCCTCTCCCCTCTCCCTCTCACACTATCGCTTTTATCTCACACTATGTAGAATGAGACACGGCAATATTGGTATAAAATGAAAGATATTTTAAAAATATTATTTTTGACAATTTTAGGTTTTTTTTTAATGGCAAGTCGAGCGAGAAAAGTAGAAAAAACGAAATCTGAAAACCATGGCAGAAAGTTATTGAATTAGTGACGCCGACGTTGTCACAGGTGAGCGTGACGTCACAATATCACCAAACCCTAAACATCTACGATTTCACAAAAATCTAGACGTCCACCACTGTCGTTGTTTTTGTTGGCGTCACTAATCCTCGGAAGTTTCGTAGTCGCCTTCAATCGTCACAAGTTGTACCTACGTCCACAACCGTCACATTCTAAAGTTCCGATTTCATTTTCGCCATAGTTTAAAAGTAGGCGTTTTTTGGTTGGCCTTTTGTAGGCCGCCTTTAGCGTAAGTTGTGTTACGGGCTTTCCATGTGATCTTCTTAGATCGCTACTTTCATCAGCGACCGTCCGATCGTCCGAATCTGACGATAGTCCTATCGCAAGTTGTGTTATAGGCTTTTCATGTGATCTTCTTAGATCGTTACTTTCATCAACGACCGTCAGATCGTCCGAATCTGACGGTTTAAATAAAAAGTCGCTCAAAACTCACAGAAAAAGATTTTTTTGTCCAATTTTTTTTTCAAATTTAGACATGACGTTTAATTCTCTATCGATCCATGTGCAACTCAACCCTGTTACTATTTTATTTCATTTTGCGGCCAATACAATATGGGTCTTAAGGCCATATTGTATGTTTTGCATACAATAGGCATATTGTATGGGCGTACGGTCACCTACTTTTGAACTATGATTTTCGCACATAGGGACGCTCTTCAAAGTAGTACGGAGAATCCTTACTACAGTCCAAAATACTTTATCAAAGTACCGATTACATGGGGAGGTACCCTAATTGCTTTCGCGGTACTTTTCCGTACGAGACGTCATTGAAAGGCGCAAACAGCCAAACATGGCTAACCGCTGGTTTCGCGGCGCAAAACCTTCCGTACGAGATCTGACGCTGGATTTCCCGCATTTCCCGCATGTGAACCTACCCTATACGCTGCACACCGGTGGCATGTACGGCAGGGTAGTCCGGCACCTCGATGGCCTCGTTTCGTACTTTTGTCCACTCTGCGTCAGTCTTCTGGTACGGCCTGCTCCTGATGACGATCCAAATTACAGTACTGCAGTACAGTTATGTACTGTACTGTAGTCGTCATATTCTGTCCGTTTGAGCCGGAAATACCGGCGACAAAGACACCAAAGCCGTACTGTACTTTGGTCTCTTTGTCGCAAAACATAAAAGAGAAGTCATGCACTTGTCTTCTTGCGCGGTCACAAGCTTCACGCGTGCGGTACGGTACGATACCTGCCTCCAATAGAATCTGCATCAAGATCGGAGGACTTGTCGGTCAAACTCGGACCGTATAGCAACACGTGACGACATGCAACTATATTACCCGACAAAACTCAATGATTGTGATAGCCGCGAAAAATCAAGCGAGCCAATGGTTTTTGACGCGTACAAATTTTGGGAAAGAATAAATTCTAAAAGATTCAAAATTCACAAAAAAACCTTAAAAGTTTTGAGAAACGAATTTCGGCGTCAAATTTGTTATCTGATTCGTCCAAATCCAGCAATCTATCCAGAAACACTTTTTGAGACGCGTAAAACCACCTTAAAAACATAATTAGGGTAACCCTCCATCAGGCGCCGACAGTAATCGTACGGAAACGTTTACTGGCAGTAATACTTCGTTCACTACAGTACTGTACTTCACTTCTCCATCAGGTCGTGTCACCAATGGAATCTATCGCGTACGTGCTTTCTCTCAATTGGACGCACGTAGGTTCATGTTTTGACGACGAGCAGTCAAAGATTCCAAAAGCACAATATCTTGTATCCGTACATCTAGCCGCAAAATTAAATTAGGTGACTGTACAATTTGTACGTTCGTGTTTTGTATTTTCGTAACTTTTTTGTCGTTCGTGTTTCGTCGTGGCGCCATAAATTCCGGATGTCAGCGGATCGTGGAGGAGGCGTCAAGACACATTCTTCAAACAAAGATTTTTTTTGGTGGTTTTCGTTGGATTTGATTCCCACCTGTCCGAACGCGCGCGGCCCGTACGTGACTTTTCCACGCATAAAGGAGGAGAGTAATTAATCACTGGACGACGTGACCGCTTGCTTCGAAAACAAGTAATCGGACGGTCGACGTTGTCGCCCAGAAGTTTGGAGAATTTTGACGCGCCGACAGTAATCATGTTTAAAAAAAAATAAAAAAAATCAGTACGTCTCTGTACGGAAATGAGTTGGATCTGTACGAAAGTACATTTTTCCCAGTAAAGAACCCTACTTTTCGCCTGATGGAGGTTCACCCTTAATCTCAAATGTTTATGTTTTTCTCGTCTTTCCTCTCTTTTTTGCTGCATTTGGCCACGCGGCAATCTCCAAATGGTTGAATGACCGATTCATTCCATGCGCCATAAAATAAAGGTAACATTCCATTCGGTGGTCCCAGTAAATGTACGGACAGGTCTACTGACAGCGTTTACTGGAAGTCCGCTCCATTATGTCGGGCCAGTAACAAACCTTCCTCAATTATGATTGGCGCCGCATAAGTTAGAGTCCAGATTCTAAAAATCTTAAAAAAGTCTACAAACAGAATATCTCTACGGAATATTTGTACGACCGGAGGTAGTTAATGATTCGTACATAAAGTTTTCGGCCAGATTTCGATTTTGAAAATGGAAATCTAAATTTCGAAACAGAATTGCAAAAGGACGAGGCAAACTTTGAAGGTCGCGGCAAACTTTGAATGTCGGTGGATGTCAGACGGAGCGTGCGAGGATATTTTCAACCTGACGTGCATTCAGCGTGGCAAGCCTGTGCGACGTGCACGCCTTTGATCGCTTGTTCAAAGTAGATATTATTTTGCTTTTTCACGTGTACCAATGGTAATGAATGGCAATCATCCACTGGGCCCCAACTCTCCTCGCGAGGAGAGTTGGGGCCCACTGGATGATGTGCGCGATAGCTTCGCGGATCTCAAAAAATGAAACATCCAACGGTCAAGAATTACGCCTACATCATTGGAGCTTCCCGACAGCTTTCCAGTAAGGATGTTTCGTGTGAAAACAAAAAAATTAGGGTACGGATATGTACGGCAATGTATGAAAACGTACGGTATCCCGTAACGAACCCCACTTTTCGTCTAATGGAATGTTACCCTAAGCTCATCTACAGTACTGTAGCTTTACGACAATTTGGACAAAAAAGTGCTTTGATTGGAGCCGAGCCCTTAGAAGCCGGGAGGTACTGTACCGTACTGTAAAGTCAGCTTTTGTCAATCGGCTTTTTATCCTGTTTTTGTTTACAAATTTTTCAACTTGCCCAAATTAATGAAATTATGATCAATTTGACCTGGTTCTGAATTATAGTCGTCCAGACTGATTTTAATGAGGGTCCGAAGTGCAAAAGGTTACATTCAACACTATATTTTCAAGCCTATGTACACGGCTAATCGTTATTGGTGTGCCTTTTTCGCCATTTAAAACATCTTTTCTCCGTGCACACCTGTTGGATTGACAATTAGGTGGTTGCTATTGGAAGGCAAGATTTTCACCTTCATATTGACGTTCTCCGATTGGCAAACGATCAAGTTTGGCACAAAGAAAAGTTGTTTTAAATGGCGTAAAAAACTTTAACACTCGAAACGATTAGCGGTGTAGTCATGCCAAATTGTTAGGGAGAAAGCAAGAAGCCTGTAACTAAATTGTCTTTAAACCACATCTCGACAATTGCATTCTGGCAATTCTGTTGGTTCTCATAAGTAGATGGTTGCAGTAGGCAAAGCAATGCTTAAAATATTTTGATGGCTGTTACTTATGATACTGCAAAGTTGCATGCGCCAGAATTTTGTTAACTGTGATTTGGTCTTTTCAATGTGCTCATTTTTTCGATGAGATCAATGTTCAAACACTGACGAACTCAAAATTTATAATTTTATCTTGAAGTAAAACCTAAGTTGACAAATTTGGCGGGATCGTGCCCCGTTGGTCTTGAAGCTGGTCGAACACTCGTTAATCGTTAATAATCCATCTGGTAGAGGCTATTTGAACCACATTATGTGCAATACATAATCCACTCTTACGAGTTTTGCAAAAAAATACCTATTATTAAATCAAGAAGTACAAATAATATCCCCATGTAGAAGGAAGAAAATTTTACTTCAACAATTGCGATGGTTAAACACATCTAGGCAGCATAAACCACAAATCATAGTGAAGCGTTTTCCACCGAGCGTATCGTAATATAAACCAAAACAATGAGAATGCTGACGTGCAGTTACAAAAAAAGTGAAGTTTTTCTTTCAAATAACCACAATTCAGGGATGTACAATGTTTTCATGTAACAAGCGCATAGATTATAATGTGTTGAATTCAAAGCATATAGGGGTATTTCACTTACACAAAGACATGGACCTTCATGGAACGTTTCAATCAAACCCGATATTTGTAAATAATCAGGTAAAGATCAGTTAACAGTGATTACGTTTCTAAAAACTTCTACAAAGACGATCCGAAAATGCAGAGTGACACAAACGTTTCAAACACCAAAGATTTGCAAATATTTTGGAAGTCACGCGGTAAAGTTTCTGAAGCCTTGCATTTCTCTCAAAGATATTATGCCCGGAGCAGCAAGGCAACTTTTGAAATGTATAAATCGCTTGTAGGTTTTTTTTGGATAAATTTATTTTCCTTCTGACGCCGTTTATTTTTTTGGTTTTTTGTTTATTGGACCCGTGAACCTCCTCCTAAACAATATAATTATTTAGATTAACAGGTCCGTCCGTGCATTGACCCATGGAGATCGCGAATCAAAATATTTTTCGCGTTAACATGTTCAAATTGACAGATTATCACCTTACCAACATAGATACGGCAATTTTGGTTTAGATTATGATATGATTCGATTTGCAAACATTATAGAACCTACAACTTTATAGAAATGTTCACAACCCCACAAGTGAGAATACTCCTAGAAAATCATAGTTATATAAAGTAATAAAAGCACACGCAAACCACAAACCTCATAAAACCGCAAACCTCATAGACCATATTTCATTTTACGCGAGTGAATTATTACAACTGGGGCAACTTAGATTCGAAAGATTTTCGCTTTGCAACTGACAAACACCAAGCCTCTCTCTATCAACTGCTTCACTGCAGGAATCACTCGTTCAACCAGCTGTTTTCTTTGCTTTTTTTAATCTTTTACCTTCTTTTCCTTCGCCATTGTTGTCTTTGGCGACCTTTGTTGATGCTTTTCTCTCCTCAACAACTCTCGGGATGTTTTCTTGTTGCAAAAGCTCCAATGGGAGAAATTGTTGAATGCAACTAAGAGCTCCACTCTTCACTAGAGGCTTGAGTTCTGCCATTGCCGCTTTCCTCGTTGGTTCGTGGCTGCTATTGGCCACTGCCGCGACCACTTTAGCACTGCAAGGGAAAACCAGAGAGAAAACCGGAGAGAAATAGGTCAGCAAACCAAAAAAAGAAAGGAAAAACTCGATAAAGGAACTGCGAAAGGAAACCGTGAGAAAGGAAAAAAGGGAACTGTGAGAGAAGCACAAAAGAAAACCAGTAAAAAATGCAAGAGAAGCAAAGAGAAAACCAGAAAATTGTGAGACAAACATCAGAGAACGAGTGAAAACAAAAACAAATTGAAAATAGGCATTCAGAACAAAGCCATGATCCAGCAATTAGCGCACAAAAATATCAAAGGGTGATTGACCTAGAGGCTCCTAGATTATCCCGCTGACAGCTTAACTCATAAAGAGAGAAAATGTTGTGAATTAAAACCGTTGACAAAGAAAAGTAAAGATTGAAAATGAAATGTTTTCAGGTGATCAATGCGGGCCTCAATTAAAAAAAAATGAGGATTCAAAAGCATAAATATGAAACGCGAAAAACAAATTAATATCAGCCAGGATAAAGAAGAAAAGTTGTAAACAAAACATCGGGCCAACAAATGTATGGAAGGGAAAACTATAAACTAAGTCACAAATATCCCCATCGGTTCCTGAAGTAGAGCATCAAGTTTCTAATCGGAGTTCCCAAAGGAGGAATTAATCAAAAAATGTTCAAAGAACAACATGACAAAGTTCAGTTGACTACAATAACGCACAACAAAAACCAGAAAACTGTGAAAAAAACCATGAGGCAACCA
Source organism: Zygnema cylindricum (assembly GCA_037447655.1). Taxonomy (NCBI): domain Eukaryota; kingdom Viridiplantae; phylum Streptophyta; class Zygnematophyceae; order Zygnematales; family Zygnemataceae; genus Zygnema; species Zygnema cylindricum. The sequence goes on from JBBHKE010002877.1 coordinate 486,341, forward strand.
GTAAAAACTGGGAGAACAACATAAAAAAACTGGAAAACAATCAGCAACATCATCGAGACGGGGTTTTGGTAATTGATAAACGTTGAGAGTCAGTTCAACGTTCAACGCATGTAAAAAAAAAAATATATATATATATATATATAACCCCGTTTTATATATATATTGTGGTGTTTGAGTTGTGACATACCTATGTCCATCTGCCCAAAGGTGACAGCGCCCAGATAAGGCTCGTTCCCAAAGAACAGCAACAAAAGGTTTTGCCCCAGTCTCCTCCGGTGGAAGAGGGGCATCTTGTACAAGACGTCGAATGGTACGATTTGCAAAGAAATCGTCCAAAACATGTAGCTCCTTTTTCAACTTGTCTTTTGCTTCACTACCTCCCGTAGCCACCTCTTCCTTTGGATCGGTGTCATCTTCTGCGTCAGCTATTTCACCAACAACTTTCTTTCTTTTTTTCGCCTTCGTTGTTTTCTTAGCATCACCATTTAAACCTATTTCTGAACGTGGCAAAGCAGCCAACTCAGCTATGGCTTGGTGAACTGCTGGAAGAGACGTAGCCATGGATTTCCATAAGACACGTCCTACTCCTCCACTGGCAACCTGAAAAAACACGTCATTCACAAAGGTTACAGGAAACTCAGTAAAACTGTTATCAGCCAGTCCTGTAACAGTTACAAAACACCGGCCCACAAATTCCTAACAACTGGTTGCATTTTTATGATACAGCCTAGTGAACTAGAATACCTCCTGTATTTGCAAAACCTAGCAAAAAAAAAGGACATGCATGGTTTCTGCTCATCAGCATATTCATGGAATTAAAACCTTTTGTATTTACCATTTCACAAGAGACTAGAAAGGAACATATGTGCGTTTGCAGAAAACATAAAGAGCATGTCTAGCTACAGGAGTCATAGTAAACAGAGCCTTTGCAGCTTTATACGCTGTTTCTCCCTTTGAAATTTTATTTCCATTGATCCAGAAAACATGCCCAGCTTGCCTTAACAGCGCAGCAATTGAAGTGTTTAACCACGTCAAAGATAGAAGTGACTGACCTCATACATAACATCTGTGCCAAACTGAGAACGGAGGAGCTCTCCTGCATTTGTCGTGCATACAGCTGTCAATTCCTGCAGAATCATAGTCACATCGTTTGTTATTGACTAAGCTTTATCAGATCCACAGAGTCAATTTTTCCTGTGAATATTTTCTCTTTGTTTCATATTATCAGTTTCCGGACTACAACTGTACCTCACCCAACCAACTGAAAGCTGCTCACACGGTAGTTTAACAAAAGCAACACTATAAGACCAGAAAACAGCCATTCAACAAGAGAGCCTCCCTCCAGCTCAGGTACAATTGCTGAGCACAGCTAGTTAACCAAGAAAACTGTGCACACACGGTGAGAAAACACCGCAGAAACCTCACACTGACTCCAATGATGTGCAAGCCTCAGTACACAGCCAACGCTAAAAATGGTGCTCTTTGTCTCTTTGTGGAAGAATTTACAATAGGATAAATAAGTAAACATCACTCACTGCATCTAGTTTGCTATCATGTAACAACTCCCAGCGACGAACTTCAGGATCTTTTTTGCTCGCACCCACCAACCCCCCCTCCTCCTCATCCTCTTCCTTGTTCTCTTCTTCTGTCTCATTCGTACCATTTCCCTCATCGGCGGAAGCGGCTGCCTTTGTTTCATTCCCTGCACAAGGCCAAATGGAGCAATGAGAAGAGATTGATAAATTCAGCCATATCAATATCTGTAACACCAATTCTCACCCGTGCAACAAGTCAAGCACGTAGCTTTCATGTGCATTGTTTCAGTATTGAGATATATCCTCAGTATCAGGAGTTTAGGAAACCAATTTCAAAGCTCAAGAGACATAGGAGTTGAGAACGCACCAGAGCTTGCTACATTGGACTGCAACACTGAAATGACATCAGCAGGAAAATATCTCCGCACATGTGGAGCCAAGAGGTGCAATAGTATGCGACTCCCATACTGCAGGATCCACCCAACATCAAACCATAGATGACAGGTCACATACACATAACAAGTGTCCCAAGGAGAGCATCCAATGATGTGACTCTCTGGAAGCAAGCAGAATTGAACAAAGCATTAAAAGAAATGGTCTGATGGAACTTGCTCAATCCCAGATAATCAAAAACAGCCATAAAAAATACTCGCAAACCTTTTCAAAACAACCAACTGCACTGTTACTGCAGAGGGTTGGAAATCTGAAAGCAGAAGAAGCCCTACCTTATGCAAGGAAAGGGGCAGAACCTCCTTCACGACTTCTGAGAGAATCATCTGCAAACATCAACCACTCCTGGCTCAGCCTCTCCTGCTTTCCAGTTTCTTTGAAACAATGGTAACATAAGGGCAAAATTAAGTCATCAAGCCGACCAGCATGTAATACCCTACCCCGATTGTTTGTTTTGATTACAAATATTCTGGTTGCCTTGTATAATATATCTGTAGCTGAGTTTCATATCGTATCGATTGCACAACCAATAATCGCGAGATAACGATATCCATTCATATCGGTTAAAAGTTCAATATAAACCGTATGTCCCGGGCGAGACATAGTAGAAGTACACCGTGAAATGTTTTTTTGCCAGCTCAATCAACTTTTCTGCGTGCACATGACCGATTTCCATTTGGCGACCACCGATCGGAACACAAATCCTACCTTTCAATCACAACCGTTAGATTGATATCCGACAAGTGTGCACAGAGAAAAATAAGCTTAAAGGCCAAAAAAACATTAACGATAACAGTGATACACAGTGTACCGTAACTGAGTGCGTAACAGTGTACTTGAGTGCGGCAATTCTGACAATCAAAGTACCTAGCTCATGAATCACGTGCACAGATTTTGCCGTTCCACTAATTTGTCTTCTTCACCCTTTTTTCTGACTTTGTAGCGATCTTTTACGTATACTTTTCGCTTTACTTCTCGAACTGTTGTGAAACTACTTTGCAAACATGTCTAATTTCAATTAGACTACTTGCAGAAATAAATGCAAATATCTCCAACAAGGAAGTGTTAGAAGCAATTACCTTCCGTACAAGAAGAGTATCATCCAGCACTTCCAGAATCTGGAGCAGAACCTGTGATTGAAATGCCCAGAAAGTCAAGAATGTTGTTCCCAATAAGTAATTACTTCAGTAACTGCTTTCCACTGATGTGACAGACGTACTCCAATTTCCATTCAGCTTCCAGCCATTCCCAAAATTGAATAACAGAAAAAATAGGGCATATTAGCCACCAGTAAACTGTTTGGTGCAACAAATCCATGAAGGGATACAAGGCCCGAGAACAACTGACAAGGTCACACTAGCAAAAAAACTTATGGTTATCAACGCATGCAAGTTAGTTGTTACATAAGACAGTTCTACATGACCTCTTAGCAACGCATTCACAAGTTCTTCCTACCCATCTTGCCAAAAAGAAAAATTAAAGGAGGAAGTATGCTGTTCGAGCAAGTCAGAATTGTACCAAGTGGCCATGATCATCTCGAGCCACTTTGGCCACATGTTCCTTGAACCCTTTTACTATTTTCTTGCGCTCCTGCTCTGCCCCACGCAGCCCCCACTTCCTGCAGGCCATCAGCTTTACATAAAAGTCCAAAAGGGCGAAAACATTTGCAAACACTATATCTGGTTATCCCGTATTATACGCGTATTATACAGGTTTTCTGAGTATGGTACGCGTATGATACAGGGTAACTGAACATAACGTTTCCATACCTTTTCGCGCATGCAACTACGTTTCATGTGCCTCACCCTTCAACATACCAATCTTGCTGTCACCCCGAGGAGATTCACGAGAATATAGGTAAGGGTTTTAAAAATAGTTGATAGATAGTACTCATCTCTGACTTAGTGTGAACCAAAAGCAACTAACAGAACTGCAGGTGGTACAATTGTATAGTTGTACAGGTCTGAATCATAGAGAGTTCACTACCGCTATTGAAGACTCCCTTGAGGTTACCAGAGTAACCATACAAGAATTACAACGAGATGACATGCTACAGTGTCATTTTCCCTTGGACAATAATTTGTTTTATCTTGGACACACATATATATACTATATACTATACTATGTTAATTATGATGTAGATATATATATATATATAAATATATATATATAGAGAGAGAGAGAGAGAGGGAGAGAGAGAGAGAGAGAGAGAGAGCGAGAGAGAGG
>JBBHKE010002878.1:0-26131 GCA_037447655.1 Zygnema cylindricum
TATATATATATATATATATATATATATATATATATATATATATATATATGTTTGTATATATATATATATATATATACATTTATTTTTTATTTTTTTTCCCAACAAAAGCCAAAAACGTTTTTGGCTTGTATCAAACATCTGTAGTTTTTTTGGACGAAAGAACCAAGTTTTTTTGGTTTGTTTTTTATTTTTTCAAAGCTTACCGGAAGTTGGCAGTTAAACAGCCTTCGTCCCTCTCTCGCGACAAACTTTGAAGGAAGTTTCTGATTGCCATTGAAAAAAGACAGAAAACGGTATAAAAAAACGATATGATAAAAGTAAAAAACGGCCTAAAAAAGCAGTCTATAAAAAATAGGAATGCAGAAAGGGTCTGAAAAACGGTCTGAAAAAACGATTAAAAAGACGACCTAAAAACGGCCTGAATACGGACTAAAACGGCCAAAAAACGGTCTGGAAAATGGTTGGAAAACGGTCAGAAAAAAAGGTTTGAGAAAAGGTTTCAAAAAACGATCTTTAAAAACGGTCTAAAAACGATATGAAAAAACGGCCTATAAAAAATAATCTGGATAATACAATGTACAAACGGTCTAAAAAAAGGATCTGAAAAAACGGTCTTAAAAAACGCTCTGAAAAAAACGACTAAAAAAGACAACCTTGAAAATCTGAAAAAACAGTCTAAAAAACAGTATTAAAAACGGACTGAAAAAAAAGGATCTCACAATTGGTCTAAAACGGTTTAAAATAGGACTGAAAAACTGACAAAAAAAAAAAAAACAGTCTGAAAAAAACAGAGCGAAAAAAACGGACTGAAAAACACAGTATGAAAAAAACGGACTGAAAAAACGGTAAAAAATATCTATAAACGGTTAAAAAATGGACAGAAAAACCGGACTGAAAAACGGTATGAAAAAAAATGTCTAGGAAACGGTCTGGAAAACAGTCTGAAAAAAAACAGACTGAAAAACGGTATAAAAATGGATTACAAACGGAAAGAAAAAACGGACTGGAAAAAGGAAAAAGGGTCTGGAAAAACGGTCTAGAAACTATTTAAAAATGGTCTGTAAAAACGGATTGAGAATGGTTTAAAAAACTGACTGAAAAACGGTATGGAAAACGGACTAAAAAGGGGTCTACAAACGGTTTAAAAATAGTTTGAAAATTAAAAAACGATCTGAAAAAACGGTCTAAACAAACTGTATGAAAACGATTTTTAAACAGATGAAAAAACGGACTGAAAAGCTGACTGTAAAAACGGTCTAGAAAATGGTCTGGAAAATCGGACTGAAAAAAAGGAGATTACAAAAACGGGAATTGATAATGACAGTGACTGTTTTGGTTGCGGACAGTCACTTACGTCATTTTGTCAAAAAACGTTCGTTTGAAGTACACACAGGTACAAATAAAGCATCGTTGAGTACAAATTTGACGGTCAATCAGTTGAACAACTTTGACTTTGAAAATATTTTTCAACCGCTTAAAATTATGCCTCGTTTGCGAACGTCGACCGTCATATTAAATTTAGCAATTCACACGGCCAGCGAACGTTTACGGTAACAAAACTGCGGCAACCACATGTAAATAAAAAGTGTTGCATACCATAGTTCAAAAGTAGGCGTTTTTTGGTAGGCATTTTGTAGGCCGCCTTTAGCGTAAGTTTTGTTACGGGCTTTCCGTGTGATCTTCTTAAATCGCTACTTTCATCGAAGACCGTCCGATCGTCCGAATCTGACGATAGTCCTATCGTAAGTTGTGTTATGGGCTTTTCATGTGATCTTCTTAGATCGTTACTTTCATCAACGACCGTCAGATCTCTAAATCTGACGGTTTAAATAAAAAGTAGCTCAAAACTCAACGAAAAAGATTTTTTTGTCCGATTTTTTTTTCAAATTTCGACATGACGTTTAATTCTCTATCGATCCATGTGCAACTCAACCCAGTTACTATTTTATTTCATTTTGCGGCCAATACAATATGGGTCTTAAGGCCATATTGTATGTTTTGCATACAATAGGCATATTGTATGGGCATACGGTCACCTACTTTTGAACTGTTGCAGACAGTCACTTTTTGTCGTTATGTGAGCTCCACGGTGAGAGGCTGAGAGCACTTAGCCGCAAAATTGAAATTTAATGGTCTAAGCGTTACATTGAACTTAGACGCAAAGTGAAACGAAACCTCTTGAAACTGAAGTCTCGTACGGAAATATTGTCGGTTCGTCGTACACATAAAATATTTCCGCGGACGAAAAATCGCGTCACGCTTCGCGAACCAACATTTCTTCGAAATCGACAAGCGTGCGATTCGTACAATTGAAAACCGCTCGGCGCTCGCACCAAACCGAACCGACACAAAATTACAGTATCGAATGAAACAACACATAACTGAGGTATGAGGCAGAGGTCGCAAAAGTCAAAATTTTACATAACCGAAACCGACCGTTTTTTTTTTCAAAATCTGAGGAACCGACGCCCGACCGGGTTATGTCACGCTCCAAAATCGTTAACCGTTAACCGACCGGCGTTTACGAAAATAAAAATTAACCGAATCTCGATTTCTCGCGACTAACCGTGCCCGCCCATAACCGAAAAATTACAAAATTAACCAATGTACAACGTATGAAAGCCAATAATTACGATTTGTCGCGTTCCCTAAGACTTTGTACATAGATACAGTTTGATTTAGTACGAAGTACGGTATGTGGACAGAACGGATACCGCGCATTTGTTTCGATAGCGAAACAAATACCGCGCATTTGTTTCGATAGCGAAACGAATACCGCGTGTCGAATTTCAACTGCTAGGATTATAGCCGGCTTTGATCGGACGGCCGCGATAGGCGCCGCGATCACGGAAATGTACTTTTGGCGTTTTACGGTCTTTGCCACGTCAAATGACACGTGGCGTAATAACATTGGATTATGGGAATTCCGGAGATTACAAGAACTAATCCTGATTTGACACGTGTCGACATTTTGGCCATGTCGTACAATGGCCGTACAGAAAGTACACCGGCACCTGTATTTTTTTGTACGATACACTAATTTGATTGGTGCCGTACTTCAGTAGATAGAGTTTTAAAGAGGGAATAGGACTTAGAAATTTTTTGGGTAGGCAGCTGCCTCTCCCAGAGAGCACTTTGTATAAATGGCAAACTTTGGCCAGCCATATCTATCAATTTACTTGACCATTTTCAGTGATTCTTTTTGCTGCGGATTCAGGGGAGTCCATGCTACACAGGGTTGTTCTCGGTCAAAGTTTTTGTCTTCCAGGGTGGCTGCATTTATAAGGGAAAGTCAAAGTGGGTGAATGTGTCCAAATCTCATATTCTAACTTTGCATTCTGTGGTGGAACTGAGCACATAGAAAGTGTTATTTCACAGGGGTGAATCTATATTGGGATTGTGACTGTGAAGGGGTCAGTCATTTGGGTTTATATTAACTTGGATTTGGCACTATCTAGATTAGCTTCTTTTGGATCTGCATACTCTGAGGGCCGATGGAGGTCTCAGAGTTTCATACCGAAATCAATGTCATCACCGAGGTCGTTTGCGAGTTCTCGAAGTTTGATCCTTGCGCTTTCAATTTCGATTTTTGATACCCCAATTAATTCAAGCTTGTGTTTTTGTCGGAGATCTAAGAGAGCCGTGACAAAATGATACTCATGAAAGCCCCACTTTGGTAGTGCAAATTTCAAAAAAAGTTGTTTCAATTTTTGCAGGTTTAGGGAAAGGGTGGGGCATTCTTTTTCACCGTCATCGTAAGATGTTTTTCTTATCTTTCTATGGTTATGGAGAGACGATAGTTCAAACAATACCAAATGTAAAGTTGGTTTTTTTTAGTTTTTCCAATTTTAGGGTCGCTTCTTGGAACCTTAACAAAAATCGTATAAGTTCGGTAATGTGGGTCTTATCGATACAAGCAAAATGTATCAATTTATTTTTTGCTTGAGTGATAGGTCCTATCTCATTGAATGCATCGTGAATACTCTTAAGCATTCGGGGCAAAGAATTCCACCGCGTTACGTTTTCTTGTTTTAAAGTGTTTTTCAAAAGATTTTGTAAATTACTCTGTTTGAAAAACGTGACCAATGATTTACACGCGTCAATTATATCAAGAAAATCAGGAACTTCCACATCGTATTTGCCTTTTTTAGAAGTTCCGCTCTTATTCAATATCGTTGTCACAATTGTTGCAATTTTATAGTCCGCGCAAGGTATCTAAGTAAGCATACTCGGTAGACCTTCATTTGCACACATGTTAGAGCCATTATCAGTCACGACAACGTAACGATAAAAAATTGACATTTCAAAATTTGTCAAACAATTTTTGAAAGTCGTTAAAACATTTTTTGTGGTGTGTTTTTCCTCCAAAAATGATTGACTTGAAGCGTCCGTGCATGTAGTTCAAATTCTTTGCCAATAATATGAGTGCTAACTGACATTAATGAGCTTCTTTTTATTTTCTCGGTCCAGAGATCGGTCGTGAATGCGACAAAAATATTGTTATCAATATTTTCCCCAAGTTTTGGGATGATCAAACTACGAATATCTTTCGCAGAAAATATAATGTAGTTTTTTACAATATTGAAAGACGGGAGTAGTTGGTCGATGTCAACACTTTTGTTGGACGAAACACCAACATCAAACAATGCTTGACAAAATGCTTGAAAACCTGGGGAAAAAAACAAAAAAAACAATAAGAAAATATCATACAATTACTAACCATGATTAATAAGGAAGGTTTTTAACGAAATGATTTTTTTTTTATGGAAAGACAAATAAAAAACAATATTATGACAAACTAAGCTCAAATTTATAAATTTATGAACAAAACAAGTTATAACGACATTTACACTCAAGCCATATTAAATAGAATTTAAAATAAATCATACATGAACCGTTGACTATCGAAAATGGTCGAAGGTCCTCACAACACATCAACGCCACCATTTTCGCAAAAAAAAATCGGTCACTCGTTTTCGCCTCCGTTTTTTAAAGAAACTTACGAAAAAGTCCTTTTGAATTATCCAAGTCGGCCGAATCTAAAAATGTGTGAGTATGTGTTGTTGAAGTACCGTTTGCTGACTTGTATTGATAAACTATGAAACATGTATTACAAGCCACAAAACCTGCCCCCTTTACCATGTATTTGTTTGATGTTCCAACTTCATAGACATGCGCAATTTTTTTCCAACAATTTGAAATGGCCCTGCTTTCTTTCACTAGGTAATACTGAGCAATTTCACCATTTTTTGATTTTTGAAGTTCGTTTTGGATTGTAGTTTTAAGGGAAGCGAGGATGTTTTTCTCCATTTTAGTGTATGACTAAGTTTTGTTTAAAATTGTGGTCGAGTTTCTCTAACTTAAATAGCAATTCAATTTATCGATTTATTGTTTGACACATGTGAGTACGCCAATAATTAAAACTAGTCGTGGGAAATTGACCTAATAGTTTGATTTTCACTGATTTATTAACCAGTTATTACTACATATCCTATGACATTTACATAATATTATGATATATCAGTATGTAAATAAGGGAACGTTGTTCGCCCCTCTGCGAAACCTCATATAGGCGGTAGGCAGTGTGTCTGTCTTCGATCTTTTCCGTCCGTCCGCAGTACGGATAGCCGTACGGCTGACACAATGTAACGTTGTCGTGCGACCGTTCGTAGTACGGACCACCGTACCGCTGGCACAATATAACGGTGCCGCCCGTACCGTCGTACGGATGGCGTAATCTTACATTGCCAGTTGTCGGTGTGCAGACCAGCGTACGGCTGGCATACTCTAACATTGCCAACCGTCGGTATGTAGAGCGCTGTACGGTTGGCGAAACCTAACATTGCCACCCGTCAGTGTGTAGACCGCCGTACGGTTGGCATAATCTAACGTTGCCAACCGTCGATGTGCAGACCGTCGTACGGTTGGCGTAACCTAACATTGCCAGATGTCGGTGTGCAAACCGCCGTACGGGTGGCGTAATCTAACATTGCCAACCGTCGGTGTGCAGACCGTCGTACGGATGGCGTATTTTAACGTTGCCGTGCGTCGTTGTGCAGATCGCTGTACGGATGGGCTAATGTAACATTGTCGTGGGTCGCTGTGCAGATCGCTGTACGGATGGCGTAATGTCTTATTAATTTGGGTTCTTGAAATTTTGATTTATTTTCTTAAATATGATACATGATTTTATTTTTTCCTTTACTTTAATTAAGGTACCGTATAAAATAGGGTAAAGAACGAAAGTACTATAAAATCTAAATATTGTGGTGTACGGTCTATGTCAAATTGTACATAAATGTACCTTTTCAACTAAAATTTTTACAAAAAATCAATTAAAGCAAACGCGCACGCATAGGAACGTGCGCTCAAAAAACGGGATTATTCTGACACGTAAATTAGTCTGTCAAGTACGGATATTTAATTTCACAACGGCGTATGATTTCTAATATTTTGTACGGATACATATATTAATGTATATAATCGTACGACGAATAATCCATTTTTGCTGTTCCCAAATTAGCATAATGCCGAAATTAGAATACATTATTACAAATTAGAAAAAAAAAACAAATTCTTATTTAGCATCAATTACGTTAAATTTTCTTTAACACTATTTAAACTTTGACACTAATAACAATTCGCGGTGTAGCGTTGCCGTGCGTCCGTAGTACGGGCATGATAAACTAGACATGATACATGCCTGTGTAATGGGCGTTGATTTACTAGTTTCTGGAAACAAGGTATAAAATGCGTAATTAGCATTTTGCAATAATGTATGACGTATGAATAAGCCAATAATTACGATTTGTCACGTTTTTAAGATTTGTGAAATGAATAGTGTACTACAATTGCTATTAGCGTAGAAGTTTCTTTAGTGTATATGAATAATTACCGTAGTTTACGCTAATTAAGAATTTGAAAATTTTGAAAAACAACATACATTCAAATTGTTTAATAATTCTTATTTGGGTCTTTGAAAAAAAAAAATGTCGGTCGCAAACATGCTTACACTAATATAGGTATTTGCACAAAATCTGACAAATGGTACACAAATCGTACGTTCACACAGTGGAAACGTAGTTGTTGGCCGAATATGTGCGAACGTGATATTTTACAGCCCGCTTTTATCCCCTTTTGAGAGCGCATATTCTCATACGTGCGCGGTTACTAAAACTCATTAAATATAATTTTTCACTTAAAAATGTATAATTTTGTAAGGTTGATACGTACCATACACCACACTATTTAAACGACAACGTACTTTCGTTTTGTGAGGTACTTGGAACATAACCCTAAAAGGCGTACAGAGAAAAATAGAATAAGCTACGCTATTGGAGAGAAAAAAAAAAGCGGGACGAAATTAGCGTACACTACGCTAATAGCGATTGGCGGTGTACCGTGTCAGATTTGCGACGCTTTGTCGCGTTCCCTAAGATTTGCGAAACGAATAGCATACTACAATACCGTGTCAGATTTGCGACGCTAATCATGATATCACGTACTTCCACGATACTAAAGAGTACAAAGTACAAGAATGTTGGATTATAGGGACAGTACAATTTTTTTATTTTTTTTGGTTTTTTGGTTGACCGACCGTAACCGACCGTTTTTTTTCCTGATGAATCAACCGACCGTAACCGCCCGACCCCCAAAATTTGGCAACCGAATCCGTTCCGGATCGGCGCGGGCGGTCGGTTAACGGTCAGTCGCGGTTTCGGTTGACCGTTTGCGACCTCTGTTCTAGGTACATGGATTGGATATATCGATTATCGGATACCTAAAATTCGATATATATATTTAATATTGGCAATTGGTCTTCGATACCCAACACTATTAAATAGTATGGTGTACTGTCAGTGTCAGACCGTACAAAAATGTACCTTTCGAATTGGAAAAGTACAGAAAATGATTTAACATAAGCGCACAAGCATGTGAATGTGCGCTCTAAAAAGGGGATGAAATCGGGCTGTCAAAAATCACGTTTGCACATATTCGTCCGACAACCGCGTGGTCGACCGTGTGAACGTACGATTTGTGAACGATTTGTAAGATTTGTACGTGTACCTATATTAGTGTAAACGTATTAATGGCGAGTATTTTTTTTTAGAAAACCCCAAATTAGAGTTAGTAAAAAAGTAGAGTAAATGTTTTTTATTTTTTTTAATTCCCAATTAGCGTTAATAACACTAATGTTTATTTACGCTATTTATTTTTTGACGCTAATAGCGAGTCGCGGTGTACTGTACTGAGGGTACTTTCGCATGTGATAAAGTCACAGTTAGTTTTTATCGCTTTCCTCCATAACTTAGAAAAAACGAGAAAATCCGCCGTCGTACAAACAAAATGAAATTACCATCGTACAAGTTGCGTTACATTAAAACTTTATATGCACTGGAGTTTGTTGTCTAGCGCACTGCAGTTTGTCGTATAGCGCGTTTAGACCCACTTTCGCGTCCTTCTAGCTCATCTTCAAACTTTATATAATATCACCTCGAGAGGTGGTTTTAAATAAAGTTCCATGAGGTGAGTGAATAGGCAGATGTTGTCGCATGTGTCGGAAGTTTTTGACAATTTTTGTGCGCGGAGTACCAAAAAAATTCCCAATGCACGTTTCCAGCCTGTGCGTGATTTTTTTCCGTGCGCTTTTTTCCGTACAAGGTCCGTGGTATAGGGTCCGTGGAGGCGGTCTTGACCAACGGACGCCGTTTCACAAAAGCGAAGTATGTGAAAGCTCCTCTCTCTCTCGCCCCCTCTCACTACCGCGTCTATCTCACAATTCTTGCAATGATAGAAGTCAATAACGACATCAAATGAAAGATCTTTAAAAAACAATTTCTTTTTACTATCTTTGGGCGTATTTTGATATCAAGTAGAGTGAGAAAAGTCTAAAAAACAAATTCGGGAAACCATGGCGGAAAGTTTTATAATTTGTGACGTCGACGCTGTCATAATTTGAGCATGACATCAAAATGTCACAAACCCTAAAGATCTACAATGTCACAAGTACCTAGACGTCTACAACCGTCACTATTTTGTAAACATCATCAATTGTTGCGAGTTTTGCAGTCGTCTACCACCGTCACAAATTACACCCACATCTACATCCGTCACAATCTAAAGAAACGATTTCATTTCTTTACATAGGAATGCTTTGTTAGTACGGAGAATCTTCGCTAAAAACAAAGTTACAAGACTAAAGTTTCGGTTACATGCGAAAGTACCCTGAATCTTGCAATTTCTTGTTTGCGTCGCAAAACTTGCGCACGGTGAAGGGGACCACGTCGCCCCTGTCTGCCTTATATTTATTCTTTTCCATTTGTTTTTTTACAGTATGGAATGTGTGTACCTTTCGTGCATATAAAAACCCTTATTTTTTAGAATATTGCTCAATTCCTGATTATTAAAGTGATATTAATATTTATAAGGAAGGGAAACAAATATCGAGTTTTCGTAATCCCTATAATGAGATATGGCGATATCACGACATATCATCTCACATCCCAACCGATATGAAACTGCAAATAAATTCATTGAACGTCTAAAAAGACCATCACTACACAGATATCATGGTTAGGGATAAGGATTTATTTGGGTTATAACGAAATAAAAATATAACACTAACTTGATGAAAGGAAACATAGTAAATGTAACCCACTTGTTTGGAAAGTGTTATGACACTAATTGATAACTTTTGGCCAAAAAAAAGTCACGACCGAATTATTGTTTTTCATTATATCCAATATGCTTCAACGTATCGCGATTGGACACATATCGGTGTACGTATCGGGATGATCGTCTTCTTCAATTTGCTATATCGGTCACGGATTGTCGTCGTGGTTTAGTCAGTCTTCAACTTACGCAATCGAGCACGGGAAATTTGCCTGTGTAGATCCCCATTTAGGGATTTTAGATATGTCAGGAGTTGGGTAATTACTTTTTGTTACATTTTGATGCTCTATTGTTGTTTTTTTGTTAGGTAATTTTTTTCTTCTCTCTCATTGATTTTTCATTTTTCTTTGTTTATTTATTTGGTAGTGGTCTATTTATTTGGTTTTATTCTTGCTTGTATGCAATTCTTGATTTTGTTTGACTTTTTTTTTTGTTTCCAAGTTCCTCAAATGGTTAACCACCGCACACTTTTTATGAAGTTAGCAACTTTTTATATACACATTAGAACACCTCCCCATAAGGTTGTCACTTGAAAAAATAACGAACAACAATTGAGCCACGTGTCACCAACGATTAGTAAACACTAATTCAGTTGTCAAAGACAATCACGGTATCTACCTTCAAAGTACAAAAAATGGATAGCCAAATGATCCAGATAAATAAACATAAATATATATATGGGAAGTTAACTAAGTTTGAATGCTTAAAGGTGATATATGACAAAATGGAATCGTCAACATGGAGAAATGAGAAGAAATATTGAGTGGCGCGGCGCATTCACGATCCACTATCGGTATCTGTCGAAATATCTCTTTTTGATAGGTAAGTGGCGGATCCTGGGTAAAAGTGATCGTAACCGTCCACACATGATCGAACGCCTACAAATAGACGCTTTTTTGTATTGCGCGTCAATGTAATTTTCAGAACCCATTATTGTGTTATGAGAATTCGGACACGAAACATTTTGTTACATATTTTGAGTGGCATTTAATTTTTTGCTTGTGTATTAGGTGTATTTAATTATATATTTTTGTGTTCTTTTTGTGTGATTTATTTGTCCTAACTACTTTCAGTTTACATAGATAATCTTCTTCAATAAATAGATCATCTTCAAATTACAACAAAATGTTTTTGGCTTTGATCATTTCGTGAAAAACAAACCCCACTTTGTTCAAATAATTGGGCAAAAGAAAAAAATTAGCTGCCAAATGACCTAAATTGGTGGAGCGCACAACAAGTATTAATAGATAGAATCATAATTTCACAACTCATTACTATTTTTTTAGTTAATACTAAAACGAATAAACTTACTATCAATGCGCAATGGATGAGCATTTACCATTGCAATTTACTCCACGCTAATTTTTAAACAATGCCCATTAAAGTAGATTAACTGAGTCTGGAGAATCGCCGTTAGTAATTACATGACATTTTTCATTTTCAACGGGTGCACTGTGTTTCTATGTGGTGACAATAGGTTGGTCAAGTGCCAAAGTCGGTAAAAGAACAAATAGCTTCATAAGAGAATACGCACGACTTCAAATTTCACTATGTTACCTATTATATGGACCACCCCTCATACCTCACAACCAATTCCATTGTCACCCATGCTTTTGTCTCAACTTTTTCCACCTTCGACAAAAGCCTTATGGACATCCTCCACACCATATTGGAATGTGGGACTTTGACCATGAGTCTCGGCCCATGGCTCACATTCCAACATCTATTCCTGACTATGAAGGGGAGGTTGGGTTTACTATATATGACACATGTGACGCCTTCTTCCTACCTAAGGAGTTATTGCCTTATTGCCTTCCATTTTGTCTCTTAATAATTGTATTGGGATACCTCTATGCTTGGTACCATTGTCCCTCATGTTTCGGATGGTGTCTTCTCCTTTTAGGAGTCTTTTTGAAGGCAACATGTTTTAGTCCTCCTCTTACTTCAACGAATATCTCAGTCTCCTCCACCCTTGTTACGAATCCGCGTAGACGTGTCCGAGGATCGATTTCTAATAAGTTGCCACCACCATTCAATACGAGCTTCTTCAGGCGCTTATTTTTTAGTTTTCCCATGCTTGTTTAGGCTTTGGTTGTGGTTTTGACGCTTGGTTATTGGCTACACCTATTCTTTCAACTTTACCATTCACACATATTCAATTCACCACCGTCCATCGGTCCTGGCTTGGCCTTCCTTTTCTAACATTTACTTGGTTCTCCTATTCTGCTCGTGTGACGGTGTCCTTCATCCCGGAGGTGTCCATTTTTTTTGTTGCTCCACACGGGGGAGAGTTGATTAAAAGACACAACACAATTTATGACGTTGTTGGTATTGTTCATGAAAAACTGTTGTTTACGAGGGTAGGCATTCTGTTTGTCAAGTTTCGCACTTCATTCCTCCGCGACACGGTTGATATCATTTTGTTTGTCGTGTTTTTGGTGACATTGTTTTGGCGAACTCTTGCCTCGGTCACAATCATTGATGGCTCGGCATGCTAGTTTGGCCGTGTGTGACGATGTCAGGAAAGATTATGATTACGTACATTGCAATGTTATTGACTTTATTGACTTTATGCATTGGATGACTTTATCTCGATGGTGGACAAGATGTTTGGTACATCGTGTATCGCTATTAGCGTGAAGGCTTTTTTCGCCACTTATGACATCTGTTCTTTGTGCACACTTAGCGGATTGTTCATCTGACAGTTGCAATTGGAAGGCAAGATTCCCGCCTTCCGATTGACCGTCTCTAGTTGAATATTAGGCAAGTGTGCACAGAGAAAAGTTGATGTAAGTGGCGAGAATAACCTTTACATTAGCGATTTGAGAGTTGCTTTAAATGAGTTTATCTGTACTAGCGGTTGTGGCATTTTGAGAGTTTTCGGTAGCCCTCCCGCTTGTATCCATTTTTATTTTTAACATATTTTTAGAGCGAATGCAATCTTCTATCCTCCTTCTTCTTCTATCATCTCCTACGGATGTTTAGGTGCATGGAAGTGTTCCTACACTCTCTCAAACGTGCTCCGCCGAGTCTATGGTAAAAGGGATACTTTTTAGTCTTATTTTTGTATTGTTGTCGTCTTTTAGTTATTTTGGTTAAGTTGAGGTTTGGTTATGTATGTTGTTCCTCTCAATGTCTTTTGTTTGGCTTGCCCTTGTTTGTGTTTTTGTGTCTTTTGCACTTTTTTTTCTCTTAGTTTGCTTTCAGCGACTGTCAATTTTCCGGTTTTGCTTTTGAATTTTGTGTTTTCTTTCCATATATGGTGTACAACCGTGCTTCTGTAATAAAGATATACACAATATTAGGTAGTAAACATTAAACATTAAGCATTCAATATTGTATAATGGGCTGGAAGTCTAAATAAAGGATCCAGTGGTTAGCTGTTCTAGTACCTCAACTAAATAAAAAGGCAAGAAATTGAAGTGAAAATGCTTTGTGGAAATAAACAACAGAAAATGGAGATCACTACAAACACTAAAAGCAAATGCTCGAGACGATCTTAAAGAACCAATAAAACCACAAAAACGAATAAAAACAAAACTGTCATAACCCAACAAAATAACCAACCCAGCCCAACATATTAGCCAAAAGCTACAATCCCACCACACTAATAAAAATATGAGTTAAATAGCACCGTCCAACATAAAAGCCCCAAAAAATCGACTTATAACATTAAGAACTACAGATTCCATTAAAAATGTTCAATGCCAGAAGGTAAAGCAATAATTTGATATTGAACGACAAAAAACATTGCAACAGAAAACATTGAAACTCAGATTCAAAGCAAAGCTACACTATCAAAAGCTATTAACATTAATAAAACTAATTTTCTGCCATTTTTTTGTGCCCCCTGACCACAAACTAGTGGAAATTACACAAATTTTACTGATTTGTTAATATTAATTCATTAAACAGTTCATATTCACCTACGTCATTTGAAGCCCAATTATGATTAAAAACACCATTATAAACACCACACTAATAACTATTTCTATAATAGCAACCCATGATGTAGTCTCTCATACACCTACTAGGAAAAACAAAAGGAAGGGAAATAAAAAGGAAGAGAAAAAAAAAGGAAGGGAAAAAAAAGGGAAGGGAAAAAAAAGGGAAGGGAAAAAAAAAGGAAAATAAAAAGGAAGGAAATAAAAAGGAAAAAAAAAGGAAGGAAATAAAAAGGAAGAGAAAAAAAAAGGAAGGGAAAACAAAAGGAAGAGAAAAAAGAAGGAAGAAAAAAAAAAGGAGGGGAAAAAAAAAGAGTAACTGACACCTACATTATCTCCAGCCTATTATTACCCATATCCACGATGAAAATTTTATTTATTTTAAGGTTCTTTTTAGGGTTTTGAAGGGTTTTTTTTTGGATTTTTTAGGGTTTTTTTAAACCCATTAACATGTAAAACGAAAACAACAACACGATTACATGAAATAAAGTTTCCAACTTCTAAGTTCAATTTTTTTATAGAATAAAAAAATAAAACAGAAAAAGGATAAAAAAAAGAAAAGAAAAAAAAAGGACATAATTCTCCAAAAAGAGAAGATAACAAATTTAGTAGATATATATTAAGTGTCAACTATAACCATACCCCTTCCTATCATATAAACAACTTACTTTTACCCATTGCTCCCACACCGCCATTTTGACTCTCCTCTCCCTCCTCTCTCCTCTCCCTCCTCTCCCTCCTCCCCTCGCCTCTCCCTCCCTCCTCTCCTCTCCTAATGTAAATCCAATTCCTAAGTGCCGCTGTACAAGGTAACAACTCAAAAATATATCCTACAGATCACTCTATTAATCAAGTTAAAAAAAATCCCCCATTTGTTCCCCTATTATACCCAAATGCAATTTTCCACATTCCTCTTTGTACAAGTATGACATTTAAATCAATTATTGGATTTGTTAACTCCACCAAAAAAATTCCTAAAAACCTGTCAAATGATATTATACACATATCCTTTCCCCTTCTCGTTCCCCGTTCGACAAAAGAAAAAAAAAGTTCCTCCTCGTTTGATATACTCAAAAAAGGATCTCCTTTCGATCAAAAAAACGTCTGTAAGAAATGCAACAACGCTAACGTATCTGCATGTGACGTGACGGCATGACTTAAATGCTCAATGAACGGTTGAGATTGCACGACCACAGATTGCGCAAAATCAGATTGCATAAAATCGACAGTATCCAAACGACACTGTCCTCCGGTATTGGGACTGAAGTGCTTTAACCAAGGCTGAGATTGCAGTAAAGAGTCCAAAACAGGTTGTACTTGCATCACGACAGAGGTCACTGCATCTGCCCTCCTGTCTGTTTCCTCTACCGCTGTCCCACTGAGCTCTTGCATAGAAAGAAGAAACGAAGTAACTCGCTCGAAATATGCCTCCATCTCACTGGGAGGAGGCTCATGCACATCGAGAGGAGCTGCCGCGAAGCAAGCAGCTCCAATGTAATCCACTGCCGAAGCACCGAAAGTTTGGATATCAACAGCAATTTGATTAACTGCTGTTCCCCCATCTACGGCTGGCAAAAATCCTAATTCTAAAGGACAAATCGCAGTTCGTTCGAGCACCACAAGCTGTTGGGAACTCAGTGACATGTTATTTAACACCTCCGAGTTCGATACTGGAGTCAATACATCGGCAACGTTCCGAGCACGTTGCGATAATAAAGACATAACCTCGGCTGCAGAAGGTGGCAGGGACTCAATTGCCTTAGAAACTCTATCTGCCGAGAAGCTTGCAGCAGGTTTTACTGCATTCATAAGAGATTCAATCGCAGGAACAGTTGCCTGACACATAGAACTCGCAACTGAAGATGCTTCTGCTCCTACAGCCCCTACTCCTGAGGCGACCTTCTGCAATGTAGAAGAAACATTGACATTACCCACTCCTGAGCCCACTACAGCTCCTGCTCCAGCACCTGCTGCAACTGCAACACTAGTGATGGCCTGAACTGCACCTGTTGCTCCTCCTCCTCCTCCCACTATGCCTGGAAGGATATTCGCAGCGGCTGAAGCGATATTGCTTGGGATAGAACTGGAGGCTGACTGAAATGCAGTAACAGCCGCGGGAATCGACGGCTCTGCAGCAATCACAGTACTAACTGCCTGCAACGCCCCGGATGCCGCAGGAGACATGGACACCACAGAGGTTTGCAGACCTATGGTGGCGGTGCTTGCTACAGGTGCAACAGCAGAAATTGCGACGCCTGTAGCGTTTGCTACAGCTGAAACTGGCGGAAGAGCATTTCCTGCTGCAGTCACGGCAGTTTGCAGAGCTGCTCCTGCCATTGACGTGACTGATGAGACAGCTGTAGTAGCAGACGAAACGGCTGTAGTAGCTGAAGAAACGGCTGTAGTAGCTGAAGAAACGGCTGTAGTAGCTGAAGAAACGGCTGTAGCAACAGCAGCTGTCGGCCCTGGAGAACCTGTAGCGGCAGTCTGAAGTACAGCTCCTGCCGTCTGGCTGACAGGAGCAGTTATTCCTTGGACCACACCGCTTGTAGCCTGAAGAGCACCCCCTCCAACAGCCTGGACACTGCCTAAGACAGCTTCCCCAGCCACATTGAGAGTTCCTGCTACACCTGTTACAAGGGAACCAGCAGAGCTAGTCACTGCTCCTACAGCCCCAGCGGCTCCTCCTCCTACTCCTGCTCCAGTTGCAGCAATATGAGCAGCTCCTCCAGCTGCACTACCCACACCTGCTCCTCCTGCTCCTACTCCTCCTGCTCCCACTAATCCAGCTCCAACTCCAGCACCTGCACCAGACGCTGCTACTCCTCCAGCAGAAGCTCCTCCTATCGCAGCTCCACTCGCCGCAGCCCCACTGGCAGCAGCAGTGCCTACTGTACTTCCTACTGCTCCTCCTGCTGCTCCCCCTGCTGCTGCTCCTGCTGTTGCCGCTGCTCCTGCTGCTGCTGTTCCTCCTCCTGCTGCTCCTCCTCCTACTGCTGCCGCTCCTCCTACTGCTGCTGTTCCTCCTGCTGCTGCTGTTCCTCCAACTGTTGCTGCACCTCCAGCTCCAGCTGCTGCTGCACCTCCAGCTCCAGCTGCTGCTGCACCTCCAGCTCCAGCTGCTGCTGAACCTCCAGCTCCAGCTGCTGCTGTTCCTCCTGCTACAGCAGCTCCACCTGCACCAGCACCGGCTGCCGCTGCACTACTCACGGCTGCACCACCAACCGCAGGAGCTGCAATTCCTCCCGCCCCTGCTACAGCCTGCCCTGCTGCAACTTGACCTGCTACAGCTTGTCCAGAGCTTCCTGCTGCTGCGGCCGTACTTCCTGCCACCTTTGCACCAGCTCCCACAGTTGCACCACCTGCTTTGGCTGAGGCCAGGCCTGTATTTATACCCTCACCAACACCGCGGGCCTTCGCTAAGAACTCTTGAGCCTGGGTTGCATAGAAAGGAAACTTTAGCTGTGTCTGGAGAAAGGCACTCGGAAGGGTATCGGGGTTTGGCCCATCCTCTTTCTTCTCGTCCTCCCCTTGCTTCTTGTCCTCCTCCTCTTGCAACTCATTCAGTTGACCATCATCCTGATTCACTTTTTGATGATTTGTATATGTGCCTTCATCATACGCCATAAATGAATGCCTCTCTTCCACAATAAGCTCATTCCCATTGCTTAAGTTCAAACACGCTCCAGAAAAACCAGCTAATTTCTCCTCCTCCACCTTCCCTTGCAACCTCTCTCCTGCAACTGAAGCATTACCATTAACTGTAGCATTAGCAGACTCCGGAGTGCCCCAAAGAGGGACACCTGCATCCGATATTTTTCTCTCCATGGACGGAACAGGCAAATGTACACTTTCAGAAACCTGTTGCACCACCCCCTCAGACTGGAGATCCAGATCATCTTTTTCAACAAGTTTCTCCTCCTCCTTAATTTGACCCTTAGGCTCTGGTGCAGTGACTAACGCAAAAACCGTCGCTCCCACGAGAATCGCAGAACCTGCCAAAACCTCTTGAAGGCTAGGAAGACCACCTTTGCCGGTGACCAAAGAGGTCATGAAACCGCCCCAGACTGGGATGGTTGTGTAAATTAAAGTAGCTGTTGAAGCATGCACATTTCGTAACCCATTCAACTCCACCCAGGCCCCGACACCTGACCAAAAAGAGGGAAAGAAAGTGAATTAACCTCCCTTGTAACAACATCAGCTGGTTTTGGGAGTTGCTTCTATGATAGCTGGTTTCAATAACAGCTTGCCGACATAAAAAGAAAATTCGATTAACCTCTTTTGTCATAACATCAGTTGGTATTTGTAGTTGTAAAGAGTTATTTCTACGATAGCTGGTTTCAACAGCAACTTGCCAACACCAGGCAGTAACCACATGTCTTGTCAAATAAAATCTTCCAAACCCACTTACCGCTATATTAGGACTGTCTTTTCAGGAGTATGAGATTTCAATACCAAAAACCTTACATAAAAAACAGCAAGAAAGAAAGCTTCCTAAATGGCTATTTCAAAAGATATAATCACACACAGCATAATCCATGGCCGCAACACAGGAAACTACATCTATACGTTCAGATAAGGAAGATCCGCTGAAACACAAAATATGGAACAACAGTTAATGAACCATGAATAAAACTGCAATAAAAGCTACGGTTAGAATCCTCTTTTCATCTGTGCATTTTGACAAACAGCACAGTAGTAAAATTACAAGATAGCAAAACAGTAAAAATAACAAAATAACAAAATGCTTACCGCCTGCCAGAAGTCCACTATATAACAAAGGTCCCCAAGGGAGCTGTGGCAAAATCCCCTCCAACTGTTGAAACTGCTCCAAACTTCCAAGAGTCCACCCCTCCCATGCCATGGAAACCAAAAACATAAAGACAAGCTGAACAGCTGTCAACTTGAGAGGGTCAAAGCGTGAGCACAACATCTCTGCCCGAAATATTTGAATACCAAAAAAGGTACCACTGAGAATCCCCATGAGATCCTCCACCTTTGGGAGAACCAAGTTCAAATCCCATTGACCGGATTCCTTCAAAAATACCATGCCTGCCAAATAGCAATAAACACAGAACAAAGCGCGTTAAAGAACAAGCTCCACAAGTGAAGGAAAAAGATAAAAACACGAATAAGAGCAAACATACACCTTGGTAAAGATCATATGGTCTCACATACAAATAACCAGCAACTCTGCAAACCTTCCAGTCCTTGCAGCCCTCTTGATTATGACACACGGTACTTTATTTTTCTGCAATGGGTCTTACTCGAGCATTTTATATCCACTCCAACATCTCCAACACATGATCTTACCAAAACTTTGCATCTTACTCAAAAAATTTGCTTGAAAAGACGAAAAATAGAGCTTTACTCACCTGAGAGTGCAGCAAGGGTAGCAAGCCATGTCAGCTTGCTGATTCGACGGCGTCCAGTAAATATCTCCAAAACTGGCACCAATACAACCTACAGCACAAAAGACATACCCACAGTTAATCCACCAAAACGACTGGAGTTAACCCATCTGGCTCTGTTCACTAACGCCAACATGTTAGAGGCAGTTCCAAAGTGAAACTACACCGCCCATCACTTACAGGGTTAATCATTCTAACTTGAGTGCCTGTTAGTTTAACCCGAAAATATATAATTTTGTGTTAATGACACTATTCAGTTAAGTGGCTCATAATGAGCCACATCGCAGAACATATTTAGTCTAGTTAATTCTAACAAAGTATTGATGCTAATAGTTCACTAACTCTAAAAGCAATTCACGATCTGCTCGCATCATGTAACATTGACCAAAATCTGCTTCAATTATCCCTATTCAAAAACAGCAGGGACTGTTTCATGTGAAGACTCACAGTAAAAACAAGCAGCAAGGAGGCGTTGTTGGATGCAGACGCTCCTCCAAGGCCTACTGTTTGTGTAATAATACCCGCCATGAGCCATAAAGCGAGCTCCAAACCAGCAAAAATCATTCCCTTATCCTCCTTTGAGAGACGATGATTGAAGGTTTCCACCAGAGCGGGAGAAAATGCCAGGGCAGCCGCTCCAAACTTAATAGTACATGCCAAGCTGGCCGGTGGACTGACAGCAGCCGCCTCCGTAAACTTCATGGCCACGGCGTTGGAACCGTACAAAGCGGCTAAGAAGTTAAGAAGCATGATGCCATTCCAACGGTTGCTAATCGCAGAAGGAGTAACCTGACCGCAAAAAACCATTTTACAAAATATAATATTAGCAAATGGAATAAAAAAAAGCCAAAAGAAAATGTGCAGAACAGAAGTTTCTGCCCAAAAAAAACCAAGCACCGCTCTTTGAAACTGACTTTTACTAGTAAAAATTTGGACGGATCAAATTTCAACAGTCGCACAAAGAAAACAAGTCAGAAAAGTTGTACCATAAAACTTGTGAGACTGCACGAATGAAAAATGGCTGGCCTTCTTCTATCGTGACTATGTGTCGACTTCTGCATCAAATATCTTCAGAATCTTGTGCAAAAAAAACTTACTCTGGCCAAGGCAGATTCTTCAAGGCTGCCTTCATCTGCTATATTTGTACTTCTTGCAGCAGCTTTTCTCATAGCTAGACCTGCCATACGCCAGTCTTCCTTAATACCAAAAACATGACTGTTGTCTGAACTACTCTCATCAGTCTTTGTTGGTTCCTTTTTCTCCAAACTAGACGCCTTCCCTGGCCCTTGGCCATAATCGTCTGACCGAGGATAAATACTCTCGCGTTCTTCAACTCGGTGCGCTTCGTCCATAGATTGCCATATGTCATCATCATTACTGCCACGTGTACTTGTAGCTTTCTGAGCATACCAAGGGTCATCATCATCATTACCAGCATATGTGGACGATAAGTTGCTATGCCCTATATAAGGCTGCGGGACTGACACTATTCTGTCTCCTACTTCTGAACTCCTTTGGCTCCTGATAATTTTTCCAGATACAAGAGCCTTTTTGATAACATTCATTCTACGATAACAGAAAGGATTATTTTGACTAACAGAATATAGCTGGAAAAAATTCGAAGACCGTAATTGGCGACTGACAGAGAGTGGCGCTGACAGGGTGGAGTTCCTAATTTTATCAAAGCTTAAAGGAAAAGAACAGCTGTTGTTGTTATTGTTGTTGTTGTGATTGTTTTTCACTAACACTCTGTCGTGGCCATGACTCGATAAAAGTCGCGCATCTGTGGACCGATTTCTTTGCTCTAGTTGTACTGCTTTTCTACTTTTTTCAGCTGAAAAGAGAGAGCTACTACCAGGAATCTGTTTCCCACAGCTGAAGCAATGGAGGGAAGCCATCACGGGCTTTCACAGGAGAAAAAAAAACTGAAAAACTGAAAATGTACAATACCACCTTAATTATGATAGAAGAATTTATAATACAAGATAAGAGTTCGGACTTCCAGTTTGCAGAAAATGATGAGCAGTTTGCTTTTTGGCTGTAATTCAAAGTTGGAGAACAGAGTTCAAAAAACCTTATGCTGCAAAAGTGCAAAACTTTACAGTTTCCAAATCTACACCGCAATCTTTACTAGCAATCTTTCTGCCGTATGGTTCCTTGAAAGTTCCTGCAGACTAGGGTTTCAGAGCGCCACTCATTCCTTTACACGTCCCTATGAAATTCCGCTTCGTTTATGGTACGCTACGTGCCTACGTGTAACTCAAAAGTGCGAAATTAGGTCATATTATACGGAGAATGTACTTTTTGAGTTTTTTCTATGTAAACACGCACAGAACGCATTTTTTCCAGATTCTGGAATGGGGATGACGTCAGGATAAAGAGTTGAAATGCGCAGCGACGGATCATCCAACGGACAGAGTTGCCGATTAGTAAATAGTGTGGAAAACTCTGCCCGAAGAGAATTATGCCAAGAATCAGAATTTGTTCGAAATTCGAATGGCTGGAATCAATTTGTTCGACGAAAACAATGTCGGGAATCAATTTATGATTTTATGTCAAAGCTGATGTTAATTTGCTGTCAGAGGCGTGTGACTGCATGACGTATGATTACGTCAATGGTGCTGTTTGTCGGTTGCGCACAGTACTGTACTATATTGTGCGTACTCCAATTATTTTATTCAATATTTATTCGAGTTTAGCTTGGTGCGCACTAATCCGTACGCTAAATGTCAGACGGACGACCTATTTCGACCATCAATTCGTGCGACTCCAAGAGCCTTACATCCGACATGAATAATAGTACAATGACCGTACAAAAGGAGATATCTGGACGTAAAATTTCGGCGTTTCGAAAGTCACACAGTCGACTACGTGGCGTATCTTTTCCACAAATGTCAGCATCTACCAGAGATCGCCGCCTCCCACATCGGCTGGTTCAAGATTTTGTCCTATGTGACAAGAATACTACTGTAGTGAATGGCAGATGAAACATCCAGCCGTTGATGCAAAACAAATTGGCCACTGATGCTCCCATCGACGGTTTGAGGCGTAAACTGACGTGTCACATGTTTTTCGTACAATGGTACAAAACGTTTGAGATTTGATTTGAAGGACAAGAACCGTATGTCAGTTAAAGGTGTCATTTGTTTCATTTGAAAGCGACGAACGTTGTAACGTGACAATCGTGCACGCTCTTTAACCCTAAGCAGCCCCTAAAAATCCTGGGCATTAATTTGTACAGATTGTACAATTAATGTGTACTTTCAGTTCAGTGCACCGCCTTTTCCGACCAGCGTTAGGCCACCTTTCCCTGTTCACCGAGTTCCCCTACGTGTTTCCGAAAAATCTTCTTGGATCCAAGGGAAACAGGAGATGCCAGCAAGGCATCTCGGGCAGGCTTTAAATTTTTTGACTTGTGTTCGTTGAGGAACGTCCAAACGTCAACCTCGCTTTTGTTTTTTCCGGTCAATATGTAAACAAGAAAAAAAAATTTGCCAAACCGGCGCTGAATTACGAAGTGCGTTCGATGACTCATCGACCTACACGCGGCTGCATCTCGAAAACTACACCGCGCATCGTAATTAGAGTAATGAAAAAATTAGAGTAAAAAAAGATAAAAAAATAATTAGAGTAATTTACTCTAATTTATGTGATAGATCTGTTTCAGAAAGGAATTTACTCTAATTTATGCGGTGTACTCTAATTTGGCAAGTTAATATCCTCTACTGTAAATAATGTATTCGTACAGAATCTGACAAAACGTACAGTTTATCGTCCCTATGGCGTTTGCACTACGCGGACTGTTAAAACGCAGTTACATGATAATGGCCTGTATTAAATCATTATTTGTACTTTATTATTTATAAAAGTACAATTTTGCACGGACGGACGTCATCCGTACTACACACTATTTAAAACGAAATCGTAATTAGAGTAAATTACTCTAATTCGGTCGCTCGAAATTTCGACTCTATCACATCAAATAGAGTAAATGATTCTAATTTTTTCATTATGCTATTTAAGGTAAGGTTTAATTAGCGTTTTTAAGAACCCAAATTAGTGTCGTTGACACTAATAACGATGCGCAGTGTAGTGTTGGGGTATCGAGGACCTTTTGCCAATATTCGATATATATCGAATTTCAGGTACCCGATAATCAATATATCGTAAATCAAAATATCGCCAATATATCGCCAATATATCGCCGATATATCGTATCGTCAATATATAGAGGCATTTTTTTTTTTTTTTTCACAGGTCTCCAAAGTCACGTGCCTTCTGACAAGGTGACCGTAAAATCTTTGCCAAAAAGAAATACGGTTTTTTCTTGAAAGTCAGCAGTAGTGTTGGGTATCGAGGACCTTTTGCCGATATTCGATATACATCGAATTTCAGGTACCCGATAATCGATATATCGCTTCGATATATAGAAAACCAAATTATCGCGATATATCGCTGATATATCGAGGCATTAATTTTTTTTTTCCTTTTTTTTTTTTTAAACCCCCCCCCCCCCCCACTGAGCGCGCGCCCGGGGGGGGGGGGGAGGTATCCGTGCGATTTTCCGTACGATTTTCCGTACTATGACTGTACAAACACCCAGTTTTTGCGATATATATCGCGATAATTTATGTTGGTCCCGGTACGATATATCGAGGAATCTGCTCGATCGATATTCGATATCGAATATCGAAATTATCGCGATATGAATTTACTCGATACCCAACACTAGTCAGCAGAGTGAAGGAGATCCCTGAGGTACATTGACGCGGTACACTTGCGAAGTACACGAACATAATACGCAAGTACAGATTTCCATACGAAAATGGTCGGTTTTCAAATTTTTGACGATTTTAGAGATTTGATCGTCAACTTTCAAGGAACCACTCAAATCAAAACACGTATGTAAAAACTTGTTTACATAAGATACGCGATGTTAACCGAGGCCTCTGTAATACATAAATTTTGCTGTCCGTACTATTACAGAGACCTCGTTATGTAACCATACCCCAAATAAGTAATTATATGAATTACAGAATTTGTACTTTTTTGTCGGTTACATTTAGCGACGTCTACCTTTAAGTCATGGAACGAAAATCACATTGAACGTGGCGTATCAAACAATTTGTTTTTTCGCTAAAATAACATATTATATTAAAATATAAAATATTAAATTTAAAAAATACTATATATCGCGATAATTTATGTTGGTCTCGGTATGATATATCGGGGAGTCTGCTCGATCGATATTCGATATATCGAATATTGAAATTATCGCGATATGAATTTACCCGATACCCAACACTACACCGCGAATCGTTATTAGTGTCAAAGTTTAAATAGTGTTGAAGAAAATTTACCATAATTGATGCTAATTAAGAATTTGTTATTTTTCAAAAAAAAGGTGTATTCTAATTTCGGCGTTTATGCTAATTTGGGAACAGCAAAAATGGAATATTCGCCGTACGATTATATACATTAATAGATGTATCCGTACAAAATATTAGAAATCGTGCGCCGTCGCAAATTTAAAATATCCGTACATGCTGTACTACTTTACGTGTCAGACTAATCCCGTTTTTTTGAGCGCACGTTCCTATGCGTGCGCGTCTGATTTAATTCATTTTTTTTTAAATTTTCACTTGAAAAGGTACAGTTATGTACGGTCTGTTATCGACCGTACACCGCACTATATATATTTTATTGTACTTTCGGGCTTTACTCTATTTTGTACGGTACCTTAATTAACGTCAGAGAAAAATTAAAATCATGTATCCTATTTGAAAAAAAAAATCAAAATTTTAAGAACCCAAATTAGTGGCTTTGACACTAATAACGATTCGCGGTGTAAATGTCAGCATGGCAGTTCGGGTAGGCTTTAATTTTTTTCACTTGTGCTCGTTTTGGAACGTCAAACGTCAACCTCGCGTTTGTATTTTCCGGTCAATTTGTAAACAAAAATGAAAATGTACGACCAAACCGGGGGCGCTGAATCACGAAGTACGTGTGATGACTCACCAGCCTACACGCGGCTGCATCTCGTAAATTGCGAAGAGACTGTAGACGAAACAGTACAGTACAGCACAGAACTGTACTACAGTACGGCATTCTAGGTCCA
This sequence comes from Zygnema cylindricum, assembly GCA_037447655.1. Lineage (NCBI taxonomy): Eukaryota > Viridiplantae > Streptophyta > Zygnematophyceae > Zygnematales > Zygnemataceae > Zygnema > Zygnema cylindricum. The sequence goes on from JBBHKE010002878.1 coordinate 25,146, forward strand.
AAAGCTCCTCTTGGATTTGTGAGTACCACACACCGACAAACTGCTGAGTCAGCGTCCTCAAATCTCGTGCATCCAAAATAGTTAAAATAAAAACGGAACGGGAAACGACCAAACTCCAACAGCGACGGGCAGTGTACTGTACTGTACCGTACTATACTGTTGCTTTACCGTACTGATCGTCAAAAACTCAAAATAGTGAAAATACGTTATGCGAGCGTGACGTGACATGTACATAAAGCAGCGGGCGTGGTGAGACATGACGAGATTCGGACATGAAGTGACATGACATGACGTGACGTGACGTGACGTGACACTGGATATTTTTGATGCACAGTCATCACACTTATCTTTTTTGTTTTGTTTTTTTCGACTTCGACTGTGACCTTGTCTCTGTCACTCTCTCTCTCTCTCTCTCTCTCTCTCTCTCTCTCTCTCTCTCTCTCTCTCTCTCCTTCCCTCCCCGTTTTCGCCATGGCTATGGTGGACTTCTCAAGGATGGCCGTCCTCCCTTCCTCTCCCTTCTCTCCATCTTCGGTTTCTACGTGTCCCACGTGGCGATCTGCAGTTTCTCCCAGGTCAGCATTTGCATAATCATCTTTCTCTCTCTCCCTCCCTCCCTCCCTCCCTCCTTATTAGAGCTACTAACACTAGCGAAGTCATGAGTTTCAAAAAATTAAAAAACCTAAAATTAAAAAAATTAGTGTGGATACAACTAATTTATTACGTGATTGCAATTCGTTCCATCCTTCAATCCATCTGCCTATCCCTGTTAAAGCCACTAACTTTCATTTGGACGGAGGTATTTTCTTAAGACACAATGTCATAAATTAGTGTTGATAACACTATTTAGTTCAAGTGGCCCGTTGTGAGCCACGTGGCAAAACCTAATTCGGTGTAGTTAAATATAGTATGTGTTTAGGCTAATAATTCGTTAACTCTACTAGTGTTGTAAGTTCTCTAATATACATGTATGTATGTATATATAT
>JBBHKE010002879.1:0-161116 GCA_037447655.1 Zygnema cylindricum
TTATCCACCTTGAGACAAAAATCAGATGACAATATTGAATACGAAGGAAATACATGCGAAACAAAATCATGAATGACTACTTGATAATACAAGAAAACTTTTAAGTAAAAGTATCGTAGTAGACATATAATTTGGAGGATTCATGGTACAACTTTTACGTCAGAAGCTCAATTATATCTTTACTACAAATATTGCTTCACTTTATTCAAGTGTTTATGAAACGTTTTAATTATGTTTTTCTAATGTTTATTAAACGTGTGTACGACATTTTTAAAGCATCACTTTAAGCAATGGATCAAAAACCAAGGCACCGAAATGCAAAAAGCATTAATAAATTAAATTTTTTATATGAAACTTGCACATTCGTATGTAGAGAAAAAGTGTACTGTTAAATTGAAGTCTTAAAAAGAATTAAAATCTTAAATGACGACGTAAAACTAAGGAAAAAAGTGCTTTTAATCCCCATTTAAAAAAGAAAATTAAACAGTCTCTCTAAAACTTTAGCTAACTAAAATTATAAATTTTTAACATTTTTTTTCTTTTTAGTGGTTATGATGAGGGACATGTGTTATTTGTTGAAATTTGTTAAGTATTTCCTAGGTGTGAATTGCTGAGTAGAAAAGAAAAGAGAAAGCGCAGGCAGTCTGCCTCCACCCCTCTCTCTATCCCCCATACTTGTTGTAGTCAGTGAAGGAGAGAGAGTGGTGGAGCCATGGCTACCTCAGCTCCACTAGGCAGGACTAAAGAGTGACTTTAAGTCACTCTAAACAAAATTTTGAGTCTGGCAGGACTCGAAACCCCTGACAACTCGAACCTCGACCGACAGTGCGTGGCATAGCCGTCCGCTCTAACCAATCTGTTATAGAAGTTTGCTAGATTACAAAGGGTGTGATTCCTATTTAAAGTGTGTTACGTCTTCTAAACCGATTAAAGGAAAAATGAATGTAAAGACATAAAACTAACTTAAAACGGTGCGAACATGATTCCGCACGAAACAAATGAATCAAACATTTGTTTCAATGACTGATTTTACATTTTGGTTTTTATCCAACGGCGCACATCATCGTCAAGATCCTGGAGTGGTCACTTTGGCTTTTTGTGACGTGGCATGACCTGGCGCCACGTGGAGAGATCATATTTGGTAGCGGGAATTCCGAGGAATCTACGGACGAGTAAGAAGAGGGCACGCGTTCACGTAATAACCCAGCTCAAAGATTTTTTTTTCCTAAAGCCGCCACATATAGGGGGGGAAAGGTACTAGAATTGATCCACACAGATATATAGAGTCCAACAAAGGTACCTTCACTTGGAGGGAAGATGTATATGTTGACAATTATTGATGATTGGTCTAGATACTCCAAAGTTTATTTCCTAAAAACAAAGTCTGACACACCAACTTACTTCAAAAAATATAAAGCTTGGAGTGAGAAGTTGCATGGAACCCCCATTAAGAGAAAAACGAATGATAATGGGGGAGAATATACCTCTAACCTGTTTGAGGAATACTTAAGAGATGAGGGAGTTCAGCACCAAAAAACTGTACCACATAACCCTGAACAAAATGGGGTAGTTGAGAGGTTGAACCAAACATTAGGGGATAGTGTATGTAGTATGTTGGCCGACAAGAAAATAGGAAAGATAGTTTGGGAAGAAGCCATGAACTGTGCCAACTCTAGAGTCCTTACCTCAGTCGTAAAAGGAATGACACCAAGGAATGACACCTTATGACAGATGGGCTGGAAGGAAACCAGATATCTCTCACGTTAAAGTTTTCGGTAGCCAAGTTTACAATCTAGATACGGATAAAAAATACAGGAAACTAGATACTAAGGGAAAACTTGGATACTTTGTGGGATATGATGAGGATGTCAACGGATATAGAGTCTATGACTTAGCAAAGCAAGATATCATTCTCGTCGAACACCTAGTTGTCATGAATGAAGGAAAGTCAGTTGATCCCTTTAAATATACGAAGAAGATAAAAATCATTTTTGAGTCTGAAAGTGAGGAAAACTCTGTTTTTCTCGAAAAAGACATGAGTGAGACAATGATTGCAAATTCAGGGGATATCCAAGATACATAAGACCCACCGGACACCTCACACTTTCCTATGGACTTCGCGGAGACGAAAGAAGAGGAATCGGAAATGGCTTCCATGGACAATGGAGGAGATGACACAGTAAGGAGAAACCCAAGACTTTCCCCTATTCCAGCTTTAGAGTTTGAGGGAGGGAGGAGCAGCAAAAGAATACAAGAGAAACAGGTTGCTCATAAGGTAACTAACCTATCTCATCCTGATGAACCTCAGTCATACTTGGAGGTAGTGAACAGCCTAGAAAAAGAAAGATGGATTAGAGCCATAAATGATGAGATGGCTTCCATCATAAAAGCTAATACTTGGGAACTAGCGGATTGTCCTCTGGACAGAAAACCTAATGGCTGTAAATGGGTATTAATCTAAAACTGAACCCACATGATACCATTGAAAGATATAAGGCTTGTTTTGTAGCAAAGGGGTTTACCCAAAAGAAAAGGATTGACTATAAGGAGACTTTTGCCCGAGTTGTTTTCGGTTTCCATCAATAAGAATTCTCCTCGGTCTAGCGGCAGGAGAAGACATGGAGATACATCAGATGGACATTAAGACCGCCTTCCTCAATGGTGAATTAGAGGAAGAAATCTTCATGCAACAACCACTGGGATTCGTGGAGAACAGGGAATATAGCAAAGTCTGCAGGCTTATAAAGTCCTTATATAGACTTAAGCAGGATCCCCAACAGTGGAACTAGAAACTTTATGAGTTTCTCAATGGTTTGGGATATATCCGGATCAACTCTGAAAATTCTATCTATGTGCTTGAAGATGAGAATGGTGTGATTTTTATTGCAATTTATGTGGATGATTTGCAGGTGTTATGTAAGTCTTTAGAAAATATCAATAGATTAAAGAAAGATCTTGAAAGCGTGTTTGACATGAAATACTTAGGGGAGGCAAGATATATTTTGGGAATCCAAATGGAGAGAGATAGGGAGAAAAGGATCATTAGACATACTCAGAAAAAAGCAATAGGTAATATGCTTGATAAATTCCAAATGGAAAAGGAAAACAGTTGTACCACTCCCGTGGAATTGAAGAAAGTAGGTGATGGGAGTGTACAAGGAGTGATAATCTTAGATGATCAAAACAATCTAGAAGAGAGAGAGTTTATGAAGTCTATCCTTACAGGCAGGTTGTAGAAAGCCTAATATACTTTATGAATTGTACCAGGTCGGACATAGCAGCAGCAGTTAGAGTACTTAGTAGGAGGCATAATGATCATAGAAAGAGAGACTGGGAGGCAGCCAAGAGAGTCATGAGATATTAGGTGGGAACCAGACAGTTATGGTTGCATTTTGGAGGGAAGCACACAGATATCACTACTTGGAGTGATGCTAATTATAGGGATGCACCTATGAGAAGATGCACTTCTGGGTATGTGTTGAATGTGGGGGAAAAGGCTTGCTGTTACAGCAGCAAGCAACAAAAGGTGGTTGCTCAGTCTACTATGGAGGCTAAGTATATGGCCTCTTGTTTTGCAGTGAAAGAGTTGGTGTGGGTCAAGTCTTTGTTACAAGAACAGGGGTATATGAAGGAGGGAGTGCATGAAGTTTTTAGTGAAAATCAGGCTGGCATTGCAATTGCCGCCAATTTAAGAACATCATTTCAAAGCTAAACATATAGACATAAGATTGAGCTTCGTGAGAGAAAAAATTGAAACTAAAATTGTGAATCTTGTGTATAGGTTTGATGAAGAAATGGTGGCTGACATGATGACCAAACCTGTGCCTTTTCCCAAGTTAAAATATTATAGGGAAAAATGTGGATTGAAATAAAAATTAGATTAGAAAATTAGGGGAGTGTTGAAATTTGTGATGTATTTTCTAGGTCTGAATTGTTGAGTAGAAAAAGAGAAGAGAAAGCGCAGGTAGTTTGCCTCCACCTCTCTCTATCACCCATACTTGTTGTAGTCACTGAAGAAGAGAGAGAGTAGTGGAGCCTTGGCTGCCTTAGCTCCACTAGGTAGGACTAAAGAGTGACTTTAAATCACTCTTAACAAAAGGTTGAGTCCGGCAGGACTTCAACCCCCGACCGGCAGAGCGTCCGTCCGCTCTAACCAGTCTGTCGTAGAATTTCGCTAGATTACAGAGGGTTTAATTCCTATTTAAAGTGTGTTACGTCTTCTAAACTGATTAATAGAAATATGAATGTAAGACATAGATCTAATTTAATACGGTAAGAACATGATTCCGCACGAAACAAATGAATTGGACATTTGTTTCGACGGCTGAGATTACATTTTGGTTTTTATCCATTGGCGCACATCATCGCCGAGATCTCGGAGTGGTCACTTTAGCTTTTTGTGACGTGGCATGACCTGGCGCCACGTGGAGAGATCACATTTGGTCGCGCGAATTCCGAGGAACCTACGAACGAGTAAAGAGAGGGCACGCGTCCACGTAATAGCCTTGTCGTACATAGGTCATACAAAAGGTAAACCGGCAGTAGTACTTTTTGGTACGGTATACTAATATGATTGGTACATACTTCAGTAGATAGGAGTTATTAGATAGAATTAGGACTTAGTGAATTTTGGTGAAACAGTCACCTCTCCCCTAGAGGGTTGGCATCTTTGCCACCCCATAACTTATCGGCTGGTTGGTCGTTTTTGGTGATTCTTTTTCCTACGGACTCAAGGAAGTCCAGACTCCACTCAGATGCAATGAGATTGTCAGTTTTTCTGCTGGGAAAGTAGTGGTTATGGTTGAAAGTGGGTAAGTTAAAAACTACCTAGAGGCTTCTTGAATTTTGTAGTCCAATGGAGGACACCGAATTACACTATTTAACATTTTTTTTATTTATTAATCATGATTTTTGTTTTATTTTATGGTTTTTTAGTATAATTTATGATTAACTTTTATTATTATGCATTGTAGTCGTTATTTTTGGTTTTTTTCATTTTTATGATTATATTTTTTGCAAGGTTTTATTACTCCTTCATAGTGTTTGTCATTAATTACTATCTTTTAATATTTTTTATATTGTTAATTAACACTAAAAATGTCTCATCCATTATCTAATTTTGTTTCTTTCTCTTTCATTGTTAATAGATCGTTATATATACACACACTTTTGTATTCATATGCATACTTCATACGTTATTTTTATTATTACTACTACTCAAAATGTTTTATTTATTGTTTTATTATCTTTTATTATTATTCATGATTACTTGTAATTATTTATTGTTGAAATACACTTAAAGCATTCTACACTACTTGTTGTTCTCTACACTAATTTTAGAGTCCTAATTGTTTTTGAGAGGAACAAGAGGGAGAGAACAAATAACAAGAGGGGGAGGAAGGTGAAAGTGAGAAAAAAGAGGAGGGAGAGAAAAATGACAAGGGAGATAAGCTACATAAAAGAGAGAAAGGATAGTAAACTTTACTCTTATTTACATGTTCAATACTATTCCCAAGCCCCACAAGTAGGTATCTCAACAAATGTTGTCAAGGCAGTACACTTGTACTTGAAATAGTATTGATGCTATCTTAACTTAGACGCCACAAAGTTGGCACACAACTTGGCATTCAGTGCCGAACTAATATTAATGCTATTTTTTTTGCCACACAAAAAAGCAAAGGAGTGGTATTACAACAAATTAGCGTTTACCTAAAAATAAATCACACTAATAACGACTACCAATATAAATTTCTCAATTTTCTAAGTATTTTCCCGCTTTTCTACTCTTAAAGGAATGTACACTCCTCAACCTTACCATACACACAACTCGTGAAATTGGTCCACGTGACCTAGTAATCGCAATGTGAGTGTGGAAACAAGAACTTGGCGGTTGTCTAAATGTGAATCGGTCTGCTCGGATCTACACCTTAATTGAAGAACTCAGATGTATTATGCCATCGTTGGCCGAGGTATTAACAAGAGTTACCACTCCTACGCTAGACTCATATTTTTTCAAGTTTATAAAGAATGCAATTCCTACTCATGGTTGCAGGGCGTTCCTTTTAGCAAAGGAAAGATAGTCAGACCGTTGGTCGATGTTCTTTAATCTCTTATACCTCACAATCTAGTAGTAATGAAAAAAACAATCGAGGCATGGAATTTGTAAAATACATTGACATTCCATCACAATTTCATATATAACGACAATCACCATGTCAAGCTACAAAAAGATGATAAAAAGTAAGATTTATTGTGATACCAATTTCCGACGAGATATACGATTTGAAACACATTACGATACTTTATCTACCACTACGACATATCGGCGAAGGTGATACATAAGTGATATATGCTGAGGGCGATGTTAAAATCGGGGGTGCCATACTTGTTCGTAATCAAAGGTCACACGGAACAAATTGCGATGGGAAATCAAAGGATGCGGAATGTGATCATGCAATCTAGTTATAGACCCACTTAAAGTGAACACACACACACATGTTGTTGTTCTATGACAACCAAAGCAGCACTAGTTGCCGCTAAATCACAAGCCATCACAGAACCAAAAGGGGAAGCACTCAAGATACCAACTTCAGCCTGCTGCACAAAGCAGTCAATATGGCCAAATGCCCCCCCCCCCCATAAACTACACCAGCGTGAAAATGCTTCCCCCCCCCATAAACTACACCAGCGTGCAGTTTACCGCGTGTGTTAACAACTCACAAAGTTTCAAGCAAAACGGTCAATCAAACCAAGAGATATAGCCCAACAATAATCCTTTAAAATGCACAAACGTGCCCTTTGAAACAATCTACAACGATTGCATGAGAATCACTAAGTCCTAGAATTTATACTAATAAATTCTACTACTACCTACCTAGCCAATCACACCACTGAAAAGAATGTTACGGTTCTTTCTAACCCTACTCTAAAGTAATCTGTCTATGTACCTGATGTACGTTAAACTAGTCAATGTTCCATCTACTGTTCCGTACAAAAGGACAAACCTCAATTGTCTATGTACGATTTTTACTAACTGTGCACACAAATAAACAAATACACATGAAGACAAACTCCCGTTTCCACAAAGTTATCACTGACATTTAACCTTTATACGTGACGAAATCCGCCGAGTCTTAGTGCTCCACTTTCCGATTCTGGTAAATCTTTGTCTGTCCGATATTGTTAATCGAACGGTATGTCATAGTTAGGTCGTGCGAGCCATTTCGTAATCTTCCTTTTACTTAGGAGTCGTCTGATGTGATCTCCTTAATTTTGTACCATCTAAATTGTTAAGGTACACTAATTCTGAACATAGTATCGATCACAACGCTGAAAATATTTCTAAAGTCTTGAGAATTCATCTCACAAAATATAGAGTGGACTAAAGATTTCAAAAACAACACTCCCCTAAAGCTTTAGACTCTCTAAGCCACTTAATCCACAAGTATCCCTAGAACAAGACTAGAACCACCTAAATACCTTAAGATTTTTATCGCTGATTTCCTCATGCAATTTATATAATGAATTAGACTCCAAAAAATGTGTCTATAGGGAATCCTCGCTAATAATTTTAACTCCCCTAACTCTAGATTCTCTCTTTCAATGTTGTCAAAATTTGTCTCTCTGCATTCTTTTTTATGTTTGAATTTTGGAGGAGTAGCAATTCTCATTTCTTCCATCTTTTCAAAATTTTCTAACATATTTCGTGTTGCCTTTTTCCTTGTCAATTGGATAATCCTTTTATTCCTATCTTTTTCTGCTAGTATTGCAAGACTATTCCTAGTCTTCTCAAAATTTTGCATTATGAACTTGCATTTTAAAACTGTCTTAATTTTGGTTTTTCTTTCAATGGTTATATCTATAATTTGTAGTTCATTTCAAATAGATTTCCGATCCGGTGAAATTCCTAAGATTTCCCAAGTTTTGGCGTCCAAAATAGGTGTCACCATATCATTTGTTGTCGTTACCTTATGCTCTTTTTCGGGTTCAAAAATTTCCTCTAGAAGGGTAAGAGGCTCCCTTTGATTGTCAAATAGTAAATAGCGGTTTCTAATGGCATTATTCCGGTTAATTCTCCATCTTCTTCCCAGAAATTTTGAGGCTGGAGGCGAAGGTTTGGAGGCAAAGGTTTGGTCGGATTGTCAGTTTTTGGTCTCTGCGCCAACGATGATCCACTGGCGCTTGAAATTCTTGGTCTAGCGACGAGCGGTTCCCATCGCTTGTCAAACGACATGGCACAATCTTCGTTACTCGTGGTACAACTTTTTGTGCACGTTTTCAGAATTTTAGCGACGACATCATCTCGTCCGTGGTTCAGCGATGAAGTTATTTCATTGCTACTTTTTGTTTTCCTCCGGAGCCTATCATTGATGATCTAGCGACAAGATCATCTCGTCGCTGGTCCAGCGACGAGACATAGTCCTCGCTACTTGTGCTCGACGCCCTATCGAGTCCTTGTAACGTTAAAACTTCATGCATCCTAGGTTGAAAAATGACATATTCAGTATTTTTTTATGTTTTTCTGTCAACCGACTGAGTTAATTCCTCCTCATTTTTTATAATGATATTTCTTGTTATTACTACCCTATTCTTCTCGGGTACATATACTCTATATTCTTCTGACGAATCATCGTAACCAACTAGGATTCCAAATACACCTTTGATCTCTATCTTCCACCTAGTTCTTGTTACCAAATTCTCTAAGATGACTGACTATTGGTTTTCTTCCTGTCCATATCTCATGAGGTGAATTTCCTTTCATTACTCTAGACTCTAATCTATTTTTGATATATGTGGCACAATTTAAGGCCTTAGCCCAAAATTTCAAATCTACATTTTTCTCTACAAGCATTGATGTGGCAATTATTGTTAATGTTCTGTTTACTCTCTCTGCTTCGTCATTTTTCTCTAAATTTCTATGGGATATTTCATTTTCTTCCAAATAAGTGAGGAAATCTCGTGATAGATATTCTTCTTTGTTGTCCAATCTCAATGCTCGTAATTGAATTCCGTGAATTTCCTCGCTCCAGGTTTTGAATTCTTTGAAGTGGGAAAACAATTCACTTTTCTCCTTCATGAAGTAAATTTTCGTGTAGCCTGAATAGTCATCCGTGAACGTCACCATGTATCTCATACCCCCTGCTGACGCAATATTAGCCGGTCCCCATACATCGAAGTGAACTAATTCTAACACTTTTTCTATTATACCTTCATTTTTCGTATCCATTTTCAATCCAAAATCTTTTTCTCCTGCAGTCGTGTTATTGAGTGCCAAAAGGGCATTTTCGTTTGTTTCCAAAAAACTCACAACTTGTTCACCCTTTTCCATCATATTTGAGGTGAGGGCGGAAGTTTGTGTAAGTTGGCGAAACTCTGATTTTCGTATATACCAACCAGGACGATAATTTCCAGTTTCAACAACCTTTTTTATATTTTGGACAACTTCCATGTCTATTTTCATTGCAATAATAACATACATCAGGCCTCTTTTGAATCTGAATTTTCTGAAACTCTACGTTTTGAGCGCTTTTGGTTTTAAAAGCTTTAGCTTGTCTGCTACCTTTAAAAGCTTCCTTACTAGACTCTTCATCTAACACATACAGAATTGTTATTGCTAGATTCCACTCAGCCTGCGATAATTATTTCAAATTGTCAAAGGCTCCTTAATATTCACTAGGAAGCCGTCTCATTAACAATAGTACTTTTTGGTCATTAAGAACAATGCCACCAAAACAAGCATTTTCTACAATTAATTTTCTCAAACCATAACAGTATTCTGCCATACTACCACCAGAGTACATTTTCTACAATTCATTTTCTCAAACCATAACAGTATTCTGCCATACTACCACCAGAGTACTTATACTCCCAAATTTCTCCAGCAATGATCATTTGGTGCTGAACATAAGTCTTGATGTATATGTCTTTTAATGACTTCCAAATTTCTGACACCTTTTTCATTTGAATATGAGCCATTCCAAGCTCCTTCGAAATAAGAAGTTTGATGATATGGAGACACTGCAAATTTTTCTTCTTCCAGGTGGCATCCGATTCGGCTAGTGATCCATCCAAAACATCAATAAGGTTTATATTCATGAAATATAACTCCACCATTCCGCCTAATAGATATAGCCCGTCCCGTCAAAGATTGGTATTCTTGAAGTTGGGCCCGTGACCTGTTGTTCTATGTCAACCGAAGCAGCACCTGTTGCCGCTAAATCAAGCAAGGCAAAGGGAGGCGCTCAAGATGCAACCCGCCCTCGCACAAAGTGGTGATGGCAAAATCCCCAAACTACACCGCGTGCATTTTACAGGCCGACAACTCACAAAGTTTCAAGCAAAACGCTGAATTAAATCGAGAGATATAACCCAACAATTATCCCTTAAAGCACAAATGTGCCTTTTGAAACCATCTACAAGGAATACATGAGAATCACTAAGTCCTAGAATTTATACTAATAAATTCAACTACTACCTACCTAGCCAATCACACCACTGAAAAGAGGTTTACGGTACTTTCTAACCCTACTCTAAAGTAATCCGTCTATGTACTTGAAGTACGTTAAATTAGTCAATGGTCCATCTACTGTTCCGTACAAAAGGACAAACCTCAATTGTCTACGTACAATTTTTACGAACTGTACACACAAATAAACAAATACACGTGAAGACAAACTCCCGTTTCCACAAAGTTATCACCGACATTTAACCTTTATACGTGACGAAATCCGCCGAGTCTTAGTGGTCCACTTTTGGATTATGGTAAATCTTTGTTGTCCGATATTGTAAATCGGACGGTATATCATAGTTAGGTCGTGCGCGCCATTTCGTAATCTTCCTTTTACTTAGGAGTCGTCCGATGTGATCTCTTTAATTTTGTACCGTCTAGATTGTTAAGGTACACTAATTCTGAACATAGTATCGATCACAACGCTGAAAATATTTCTAAGTCCTGAGAATTCATCTCACAAATTATAGAGAGGACTAAAGATTTCAAAAACAACACATGCCACCTACTCGTTCGACCACATTTACACCTAAATTGAAGAACTCAGATGTAGTATACCATCGTTGGCCAATGTATTTAGAAGAGTTATCACTCCTAGGCTCGACTCGTATTTTTCAAGTTTTGTAAAGAAAGTATTTTATTTTTGTGTTGCATGGCATAGTAATATAGTAATTTGCAGGCGAGCAAACCATGCAAGCAAACCAGGAAGCAAAAATATGATCGCACGTGGTGTTTATTTGGATCAAAAATGAACTACCAAGAGTAATTTCCTATTGTAGTGTTTGGTAGGTCAATATTGAATGTAAGTAAAAGTTTAGTTTTGTGAAAAAAAACATGAAATAGTAATCATATTGAGGAAAAATATTGATCAATGTCTAAGAATCTCATATTCATCCTTAACATTATTTATTGGTCTTCCTTAAACATTGATGCAAGATGTATATTTTTAAATTTTGGTGTTTGGTGTTTGGTGCTAGATGTTCACTTTTGAATTTTTGATATTGGGTGTATTATGGAGGTGGGCAGCAGTGGAGGCTCGGAGGCTCGGAGTATGTGGTGGCGGAGGTGGGATGTGGAGTGTGGGATGTTGGTAGATTGTGGACGTTAAATGTTGATTTCTATTTCATGTCTGAAGTTTGATGCCCGCTTTCTCCAGTTTTGGTGTTGGACGATGGGTGTTGGACGATGGCTGTTGGTGAATGGTAGGGATAGAGTTTTTGTATTATGTTAGATGTTTGTTTTTTCTGTTTGGATGTTGTATTTGGACTTTGGATGGTGATTAAAGAATGGCGGATAGAGGAGGTGCAAAGGACATGGCTAGATTTGTAGATGGTAGAATGGTAGATGTCGAATATCGAACGTTGTATTTTTTTTTTATGTTTTGTTGTTTGATGTTTGATGTTTGATTTTTGGTTTTTTGAAATTTTTTGGAAATTGCATTAACAAAAGCGAGAAAAAAAACCACATATTGTTCAATTTCAACGAATCAAATTTTACGAATGTTGTTGGAAGAATGTTCTTTTTCTAATTTAATTACCATGGTGGCGTTAAGGGCATACTAAACACGACTTCGTTGTTGAGCAATATGGGTTTTGAATCTTGTTTTGCATGTAATTATGCATCAAAGTTGTTTTTCTATGACGGGGTTTCTCCATTAACATAGTTTACAATAGACTAACAAGTTGAAAGGTTGTTTTTAGGACTACTCAACGCCAAAGTGTTGTCCAATATATTCACTCAAGACGAATGGAATTAACCAATGCGTTTTACATTATGCTTAATAACTACTAAACATCGTTAATCGCAAAACGGAATCATAAATGTGAAGTTTAAGCGGATGAATGCACAAACGTTTTTCTGTTCGAGCGAATAATCGCTTGTATCGGTTCACGGCATGGTCGACGGAAGTTTTATTGTGACCACCAACGCCTTCTTGCGGCTGTTTGTGTCCACGATTCGCATATTCTCGGCCGCCTAGGTTGGCGGAGGCTGTAGCATGACGGAGCCTTGACACGGCCTCAACACTCGATGGAACGCCATATGTCGTGACGTCACCGATATTGCATGTGCACTTGACGAACTCAGCCCATGGTACTCGTCACCAAAATCTCTCGTGACTGCCTTGAACCATAATTTAAAAGTAGGTGAAAGTAGGCCCATACAATATGCCTATTGTACACAAAACATACAATATGCCATTACGACCCATATTGTATTGGTCAAAAAATGAAAAAAATGGGTAACAGGCTTGAGTTGCACATCGATCAATAGAGAATTAAACGTCATGTCTAAATTTTGAAAAACATTCGGACAAAAAATATTTTTTCCCTGAGTTTTGAGGTATTTTCTATGTAAACCGTCAGATTTGGACGATCGGACGGTCGCTGATCTAAGTAGCGATCTTAAGAATATCACTTGAAAAGCCCATAACACAACTTACGATAGTACAATCTGTCATATTCGTGTCTGCAATTTTGGAGGCCACACTAAATAAAGCCTCAAATTGACCAACCAGGTTGCCCGTCCGCGTTTTTTTTTTTTTTTTCCGAGTTTTCTTTCCCGCGGAATGTCATCCTACGCCGTGTGAGTTTGCTAAAAAATTTCGTCAAGTGGCTTGCGCTGTACCATGATCATACGTAAGATTTGTACGATTTACAAGAGTGCCCACAACGTACACCCATACAATATGCCTACTCTACGCGATTTTAGTGCCAAGTTTTGTGCGCCTACCAAAGGCCTACCATAAAAACACCTACTATTGAACTATGCCTTGAACTCAGTCCATGGGACCGTCATTGTAAGTGCATGTGCGACAGAACCACCGAGCACATAGAACTCTTCCACCCCACGAGGTGGCGTGGTAGAAAACTCTGACCGTACAGGAGTTTGTCCTTTACCGGATCTGCATTCATTTCCTGTTCAGCGATTTCTTGTTTGTGCAAACTGTCGACTCTGGCACTCGATTCGCAGGCTGCGTTGCATTAAAGTCTAAGTAAGTGTTGAAAAGTGATATTTTGTATTCTACCTTTGTGAGTCCTCCAGTGTTTATACTTGTCGTAGTCACTGAGAATTCACAGGCAGCCATGGCTGTCTTAGACAGATGAGAGGATAGACAGAAGACAAAGCTCCTATTAAAAGATAAGTTGCCATAGACACGCTTTGATCTTGTAACCTCCGGACGAAGGTCGTATGGAATAGGCGCCCGCCTTATCCGTTAGGTTTTGATGTTTCGTAACATATGTTGTATTTGATAGTTATATAAGGTGATATACGCGGCATATTTCATTTAACATCTTACGAAACGAAACGCAACATGCAACGTGTGGTACCGCACGAAATGCAGTACCGCACGAAATAAATGAAACAAACATTTTATATCGACGAACGAAATTAAATGTCACGATCGATGGTTCGCAAAGCAAAATTGAATTTCACGCGGTCAACACGGAACATTGACCGGTGAAATTCAACGATCAACATTTATTCGGCGCGCCGTCAGATCCAACGGCTAAAATCTAACGTCGTAAAAAGAACGGACGGCACACATGAGTGCCGGTATGCCGGAAAACAAATCTATGGGAGCAGTTTGGCGAAATGGGAGGAAATGACACGTGGCATCATCCTATTGGATGACCGGAAGAGAAAAGGGACAGAATGACGTTGACCTATTAGCCACGTGGCAAACGGAGAGTGGTGCCGAATATATCCGTACATAAAGTACGCGGCTTCTGTACACCCTGAATCTCTATAAGCATAAATGTTTGCTTCGCCACTTAAAACATCTTTTCTCGGTACACACTTTTTTAATTTTCAATTTGAGACCGCCAATCAAAAGTTGAGAGTGTAAGCTTTCAATCGCAACCTTCAGATCCACAATGCAACAATCGTGTACGGAGAAAAGATGTTTTAAATGGCGAAAAAAAATTTACGCTAATAGCGATTCACAGCGTACTTTATATTTACGATAATTAGGGTACTATATTTTTATTGGTTTAGAATACCTATTAGGAGTTTTTCAGGACTTAGAAATAATATTGAAAAGTCCTCTCTCTCCCAGAGGCCATCTGTACAAATATGTTGTCTATGAACAGCCACAACTTAATGCTCAGGTGAGCAAATTCAGTGATTCTTTTTGCAGCCGACTCAGGGGAGTCGAAGATACACATAAGTTTAGTCATTCAGAGTTTTTGCGTCTCAGGGTGGGAATTATTCATTGTCAAAGTCAAAAGTGCATATACTATCCTCCAGGCTTCACATACGCTGGACATTGTGTGTACCAACGGAGGTCACAGAATTACAGGTTATGGGCCCACCCTCTAGGGTGCCCATTTTTAATGGAACAGGGTTCATTTATTGGGAAACCATGATGAGGGGTGCATTGTTTGATAAACGGATATAGGGCATTGTGAGTGGCCGTGTGCGTTGGCCATCCGCTAAATTGGGAGTTCCACCAAGGTTCGGAGGATCTCGGTTCACTGGAGGATCTGCACGGGCAGAGGGGGTGGAGGATGTTGCAGAAAGCACCATGTCGGATAAAGGGAAGGAGAAAATAACACCGATGGGTAGTGGATCGACTCCAGTAGCACCTGTTCAGAAAACAGAGGTGAATGATACTAAAATTTGGGATTTCAACAATACCGTGGCAACTCATTTTATTCTTGGGCGTCTCAATCAGGGAGTGGCTACACCTCATCTTCATGTGGAGAGGGCAGACGAGTTGTGGGAAGCTCTTGTCGACATTTACAAGAGCACTACAATTCAGCAGCAAAATATGGCAGATCAGAAGGTACAGGTATATTTGTACAAAGGGGGAAAGATGTTAGAATTCTATAATGATTTGGCTGGGTTATTCATGGAGTTAGAAAGTCCAGGGAAAAGGGAGACCGAGAAAGAGAAGGTGAACACTTTGCTAATGAAACTCCCAGATGATTATGAGAATATTATTAACAGGGTCCAATATTTGTCAGATCATCTTAGGATTTGGAATTCTGTTGTGGGAATCAATTTGGTTTGGGAAAGCACAATTGAGATTCGTAGGGGAGGAAAGATTGTTCAAGCGTTGGCTACCGGTACTGACTGGGGGGATAAGGATTCCAAGAAACCTTATGGGAACTTTGGTGGAGGAGGAAGAGGAAACCATGAAGGATCTGCACCAAAGGCTCCAAAGAGGCTTTGCCATTTTTGTAAGAAGCCGTGACACTACATCGCGGAGTGCACTAAGGTGACAGAGTTGAGATTGAAAGAGGAATCGATTGGAAAACCAGCCGGAAAGAAAAAGAAGGCCTTCGTTGCGACACAAGTCGTGGGAGAGGATGCTGATGATGACGATGGAGAACTTCTCCTCAACGAGGAGTTGGAGGTGAAAGGTGAGCCGGATATTCCAAGGAGGCAAAAGTGTGATTTCGGTGGAGTGAAAGAAGCTCTTGAAGAAGGATGGATCTTTGATTCAGGAGCCTCTAAGCATATGTGTAGAGAAAAACCATTGTTTACCAAAATGAGAAAGATCCCTACTGTAGTGATAGAGTATGGGGATGGGAGAATAGTGACCACTAATCTAGTGGGATCAGTAGATCTGAAGGTCCTAGTTGATGGAAAGACATCCATAGTCACTTTCTCTGATGTTCTTTTTATTCCGGAGTTGAACAAAAATCTTATCTCTACGTCGGTCTTCGATGATAAGGGCTTTGGGACTAGTACTAAAAAAAGAGTCTTTGATGTTAGCTGTGAGAATGAAGTGTACTTCACAGCTGAAAAGGATAGCCAAGGAATGTTTAGGCTGAATTTGTGTAATGGAAAGACGGGAGTTTATTATGCTGGTGTAAGTGATTTGAGGATGTGGGATAAAATATTGGGACATGTGCATCTAGATAGATTAAAGGAAATGAAGAAAATGGGTGTAGTTGAGGGAATACATTTTGGGGATAATGAGACTTTGGATGGTTCTAGCAGGTGTGGTCAAGAAAAATCCCACAGATTGCCTTTTCCAAAGGTCGCAACATATAAGGGTGAAAAGGTTTTAGAATTGGTTCATACGAACATACGAGGACCGGCCAAAGTGCCATCAGTTGGAGGGAAAAGATTTATGTTTACTATCACGGATGATTGGTCTAGATACTCTAGAGTATATTTTTTAAAAAACAAATCTGAGGCTTCGGCTTATTTTAAGGAATATAAAGCATGGAGTGAAAAACTCCATGAGACACCTATAAAGAGAGTGAGGAGTGATAATGGGGGAAAATTCACTTCTAACGAGTTTGAGGATTACTTGAAAGAGGAAGGGGTTCAACACCAAAAGACTGTCCCAAAGAATCCAGAACAAAATGGTGTAGCCGAGAGACTAAATCGGACTTTGAGTGATAGTGCCCGTAGTATGTTGCCAGATAAAAAGATAAGGAAAAGCTTTTGGGCAGAGGCTATGAATTGTGCTAACTATCTCAAAAATAGAGTCCTTACCTCGGCTATAAAAGGCCAAACACCTTATGAAAGATGGACCGGAAGAAAACCTAATATATCACACTTAAAGGTGTTTGGAAGTCAAGTGTTTAGTCTAAACACAGAAAAATCTGATTGGAAGTTAGATGCTAGAGGAAAGCCGGGATACTAGCTTGGGTATGATGAAAATGTAAAGGGATATAGAGTTTATGATCTCGGAAGAGAAGACATAATTCTAGTAAAACACTTGGTAGTTATGGATGAGGGAAAGTCCATAGATCCCTTAGTGAGAATTAGAATTGAATCTGAAAACGAATTAGATTCAGATTCTTCTAATCAAACTCCGGTTCAGCATGACCTTGCAAAGAAGGATAAAAACACTAACCAAGAGTGACTCTCTCTTGGAATCACAACATCTGGTTCAAACCGAGGAAGAAAATGAGGAAAGACTAGAAATGGACGATGAACGTCCGGATATAGACTCCACAGATAGGGGAGAAGGTGAAGTTGTTCGGAGAAACCGAAGATTACCCTCTATCCCAGCGTCGGAGTTTGAAGGAAGGAGGAGAAGCAGTAAGAGAATCCAAGAGAGAGAAGTGAACAACAAGGTAACTAAGCTGTCACATTTGGGCGAACCCCAAACTTACTCCAAAGCAGTTAATAGTCCAGAAGGTGATAGATGGGTGACAGCTATTAATGATGAGATGGCTTCAATTATGGAAGCAAACACATGGGAGTTGGTGGATTGTCCTCCAGATAGAAAGCCGATAGGATGCAAGTGGGTATTTAAGCTAAAGCTCAATCCAGATAACACTATCGAGCGATACAAAGCCAGATTAGTGGCAAAGCAATTCACACAGAAGGAGGGGATCGATTATGAGGAGACTTTTGCTCCGGTTGTTAGATTTCCCTCTGTCCGCATTCTACTTAGTCTCGCGGCAGCGGAAGACATGGAAGTACACCAAATGGACATCAAAACCGCTTTTTTACACGGAGAATAGGAAGAAGAGATCTTCATGCGACAACCGGAAGGATTTGTGGAGAAAGGAGAGGAAAGCAAGGTGTGCAGATTGATAAAGTCCCTTTATGGACTAA
Organism: Zygnema cylindricum; assembly: GCA_037447655.1. NCBI lineage: Eukaryota > Viridiplantae > Streptophyta > Zygnematophyceae > Zygnematales > Zygnemataceae > Zygnema > Zygnema cylindricum. Next base: position 18,035 of record JBBHKE010002879.1, read on the forward strand.
AGCAAGCTCCACGCCAATGGAACAAAAAGTTGGACGAGTTTTTGATGAGTTTGGGATATTTTCAAATCAGTTCAGATCATTGTATCTATTTATTTGAGGACGAGGAAGGTACAATATTCATTGCCATACATGTTGATGATTAGCTTGTTTTTTAGTAAACCAATGTAGAAAATTAATAGATTGAAAAAGGATCTAAAGGGTAGATTTGAAATGAAAGATTTGGGAGAGGCAAAGTACATTTTGGGAATTCAAATGGAGAGGGATAGAGAAAAGAAAACAATTAGGCTAACTCAAAAGGAAGCAATTGGGAATATGCTTGAAAAAATTCAAATGGAAAAAGCAAACAGTTGTACGACTCCAATGGACTTAAAGAAGGGAAATGAGGAGAGCTCAGAAGAGGGAGTCTTGATCTTGGATAACGAGCTAGGACCTAAAGAAAGCAAGTTCATGCAAACTATTCCGTACAGACAGGTTGTCGGTAGTTTGATATACTTTATGAACTGTACTCGTCCTGATATAGCTGCAACTGTGGGAGTATTAAGTAGGAGTCTGAATGATCCTAAGAAGAAAGATTAGGAAGCGGTCAAAAGGCTTATGCGGTACTTGATAGGAACAAAAGATCTATGATTGCATTTGGGAGGGGATAATACTGACATCACCACTTGGAGTGATGCTAGTTATGGGGATGCTCCGAGGAGGAGGTGTACTTCTGGGTATAAGTTGTATGTTGGGAATGGGGCTTGCTGTTGGAGCAGTAAGCAACAAAAGGTGATTACTCAGTCCACCATGTAGGCTGAGTATATGGCCTCGTGTTCGGCTGTGAAAGAATTGATGTGGGTAAAGTCTTTGCTTCAAAAATTAGGATATATGAAGAGCGGAGTGCAAAAAGTATTTTGTGATAATGAAGCTGCGATTGCAATTGCAGCAAACCCTAAGCATCACTTTAAAGCAAAGCGTATGGATATTTGTTTGAGCTTTGTTAGAGAGAAGGTTGAGAATAGAATAATTAGTTTGGAATATAGACCGGATGGAGAGATGGTAGCAGATATGATGACTAAGCCGGTTCCTTCTCCCAAGTCAAAATTTTGTAGGGAGAAGTGTGGACTGAAAAAAAAGATAGACTAGAAAATAAGGGGAGTGTTGAAAAGTGATATTTTGTATTCTAACTTTTTGAGTCCAGTTCTCATACTTGTCGTAGTCACTGAGAATTCACAGGCAGCCATGGCTCTCTTAGATAGATGAGAGGATAGACAGAAGACAAAGCTCATGTAAATAGATAAGTTGCCATAGACAGGCTTTAATCCTGTAACCTCCAAACGAAGGCCGTACGGAATAGGCGCCCGCATTATCCGTTAGGTTTTGATGTTTCGTAACATATGTTGTATTTGATAGTTATTTAATGTGATATACACGGCATATTTCATTTAACATCTTACGAAACGAAACGCAACATGGAACGTGTGGTACCGCACGAAATAAATGAAACAAACATTTAATATCGAGGGACGAAATTAAATATCGCAATCGACGGTTCACAATGCAAAATGAATTTCACGCGGTCAACACGGAACATTGACCGGTGAAATTCAACGGTCAACATTTATTCGGTGCGCCATCAGATCCAACGGCTGAAATCGAACGTCGTAAAAAGAACGGACGACACGCATGAGTGCCGGTATGCCAGAACAACTATCTGGGAGCAATTCGGCAAAATGGGAGGAAATGACACGTGGCATCATCCTATTGGATGACCGAAAGAGAAAAGGGACAGAATGACGTTGACCTATTAGCCACGTGGTAGACCAAGAGTGTTGCCGAATATATCCGTAGAAAAAGTACGCGGTTTCTGTACTTTATATATACGATAATTAGGGTACTCTATTTTGATTGGTTTAGAATAGCTATTAGGAGTTTTTCAGGACTTAGAAATAATATTGAAAAGTCCTCCCTCTCCCAGAGGCCATCTGTACAAATATGCTCTCTTTGAACAGCCATAACCTATTGCTCAGGTGAACAAATTTAGTGATTTTTTTTGCACCAGACTCAAGAAAGTCTAAGCTACACAAGAGTGTAGTCATTCAGAGTTTTTGCGTCCCAGGGTGGGACTTATTCATTGTCAAAGTCAAAAGATCATATACTATCCTAGAGGCTTCACATAAGCTGGATATTCTGTGTACCAATGAAGGTTATAAAAATACTAAGGGCCTAGGACATCAGAGGATAACTGAGGTATGGTACAAAATGTTGTTCCAGACCGTACTACGCCGTACTATTACTAGTCGGAATGAGAAAGCTTTTAGGGTTTCACGGATTGGCTAGACGGAGGAGGAGCTAGAACAAGGTTTTTAGGGTTGAATGGCGCGGGAAGGCAAAAGAAGGATGGGTGACAAGGGAGATCGGCAAAGAGCGCCTCCTGAGAGGACAAAAGCGCAGAATAAGAAGACACTACCGCGGCTAAAGATGGTAGTTTTTGCACAATTCTCTCTCCCTCTCTTTGTCTCTCCATCTCTCCCCCTTTTTTCCCTTTTTTTTCTTTTCCTGTCCTTTTCTTTCTCTTTCCATTCTTTTCTTTTCCATTTCTCTCCTTTCCTTTCCTTTCGTGTCGTCCTTTTTATTTTTTTTCTTCCGTGTTTTCCTTTCCTTTGCTTACTGTTCCCTTCCTCCCCTTCCTTTTTTTTTCCTTACGTTGCCTTGCCTTTCCCGTCCATTCGTTTCTTTCCTTTTGTCCTTTATTTCCTTTCCAATTTCCTTTCATTTTGTTTTATCTGCATTTTCCTTTTCACTCTTTTCCCTTCCTTATTTTTTTTTTTTTTTCTTCCTTTTTGCAAGTGCCAGCTCGCAGTTGCGCCTTTCTTGGCAGTTGTCGATTTGCGGGCGATTATGTGTTTGTCTATATCATCCTGTTGTTATATTTGTTGCATTGTGGCAGGAATTGCTCCGACTCGAGCTTTGATGCAAGCTGAGGATGGCGGTACTGTGCTTTGGATTCATTGTTTGTTTAACCTTTGAGCAAATTACTTCGCGTTACATCTAACTTTGGTAATCGTTTTTCAACGGAGGATCCAAAAATATGTCTCTTGACATCATATAAAAGTTGAAGTGAGAAAGTATTTAGGGTTTTGAGGATGGGCGAGACGAAAAACGAGCTAAAAAAAGAAGGTTTTCTAGGGTTCAAAGTCGTGGAGAGGTAATATAATGACGGGCGACTATAAAGATATGTTGAGATGGCCTTTCGAAAGTACAAAAGCTTAAGATAGGGCTTAGTAGAGGAGATGAGGTTTGTACCTTCTTTCGACTTCTATCTTCCTCTCTCCGTCTCTAGCTCTCTAACCCTCCATCCTTCTCACCTTCTCCCCCACTTCTTTATTTTTCTTATCCTTTTCGTTCTCTTTCCCATTTCTTTCGTTTCTTTTCTTTTCATTTTTTTTCCACTCCTTTCCTCTCCTTTACCTTCTTTTTCTCCCCTCTCTTTTCGGTTATTTGTATTCCCATTTTCATTTCGTTTCCTTTATTTTCAATTCCTCTCTTTTTTTTTCTTTTCTTTGTCATGCCTTGCCTTGCCAAAAAAAACAACAACAACAGGGTTTCACGATTAAACCCACTTTACTATAGTATTGGTAATATTCGGATGGTGAAACAAACAGGTAGGTTTCTCCTAATTTATTTTGCAGCTCTAATATTTTATCTCTAATATCTCACAATAGGTGCAACAATGTAAATTAACCTGGTCACGTTTACATAATCCTACTATTATTGGAATTTTGACCTAAGTATGGCAACCCTCTCTGTCTTGTAGTACACCGTGCCAAAAATATTTAGTTGTTACATTTCAAGTTAGGGCTCAACCTTCAGCGAAATCAATGCAATATGATCATATTAATTTGACTAAAATGACTTCCGAAGCGTTACAAAAAATGCCAATCGCTAGAAAGAGTCATAGAAAGAACCGCCAAATATTTGTTAGACTTTAGAACACGTTAGTCATCGAAATCAATCTCGCATAACATGTTCAAATTTGTTTGTATACCTTCGGATTTGTCTGCCAATCATTGTTAAAGTTAAAACCGTTTTGTAAATACTTTTGCGGTATAAAGTTTTCATGCTAAAAAAACCTTAATCTATAACTAAGCATATCAATTGCGAAAGGTTGTTTGAAGTAATAACTTTGAATGTGTGTATGTATTAGAAAATTCATGAGACAATTTTTAAACTATGCAACTTACAACTGCAGAATAACAACACGCATTAGTTGTAGTAAGTAGTCATAAAAACGAAATCGCCATGGACTCTAGTTTGTACTATTCACGAAAGCATTGAAAAAAAATATCCTAAAAAGTGCAAGTACTTTGAAGACCTCAAAACTATATATACCCGTTTTTGAATGACGAGTCTTTATTGCTAATCAAATGAACAATGACTTGATTTGAAAGAAGCTAAATTCGAGGACCAAGTATCAATACAAGTGCATTCTTCAATAATGAGCTTAATCATATTAAAGGGTTCCAATCAATCTTACGGTATTTCTAAAAAATTAACGATGTTTATGTTTTGTTTTTTAGCATGTAGTAAGTTTGTGTTTGTTGGTACTTTTTAGTTTTGGCCAACCGGTAGTACTTCGCACACTTGAATGAGCACACGTAATCGACCACGTTTGTATGCGCATGTTAAAACACGAAATGAAGCAGGTTCGCAACAAACTGTGAAGTTTAGGCGAAAAGACGCACAAATGTTTATCTGTTCAAGCGAATCGATGAAAAGATATCGGTTGTATCGGTTCACGGGAATGGTTGCCGCAAGTTCGAATGTGAAGGCGAAGGTCGTCTTGTGTATGTTTTTGTTGCCACCCATCGCGTATTCTGTGCCGCTCAGGCTGTGGTGCAATCATGGCAGCATAGACGTGACAGCTACGGACGATTGGAGCATGACGCGGCCTTAAAACCGCCTCAAGCATTAGATAGAACACTATTTACGGTGACATAATTGGAATTGCGTGTGCACATGATGAACTGAGCCCATGGAACTCGTCACCAGAATCTCCTCCTATGAAAGTATTGAGCTCAGTTCATGGGACACGTCATTGTAAGTGCATGTGCAACTGAACTACCAAAATCATGGAACTCCTCCACCTGACAAAGCAACGTCGGAGGAACTCTGACCGTGCAAGAGTCTGTCTTTTACCGAATGTGGATTCGCTCTCTGTTTTGACGTCCTTGGGTGTTACCACCCAGGTTATCCTCGGCCTTGGCTCTACACTCGTATTCCAAACCATCTTTGTGAATTTGTCCAAGCGGCTCTTCGACTCCCTTCAGCTTTTTTGGCCGCAGACATCACCAACAACGCGGCGTGGTATTTACTTTTCTTATTCCCACTTTGGGTTCATGTTTTGCCACTAAGGGAGGGGTGAGCGGGGCTTGTGAGACTAAAGCGCGGTGTCAACGTTTTTTGAAAGGGGATTGGGAGTCCTTACAACAAGAGCATACAGATCATGTCATCAGTCTTTCCATGTCCCCCACTCAACGTTATGCCCCGCTCCCAAGCTCCACTGCTAGGTTACATCGGGAGGTCCACCTTGGTCGTTCTCGCGAGTATTCTCGGGCTGCTCGTGCTCTTCGACCTTTCCAACTATCACCGTCTTCTGAGGCGATGGTTGAGGCCCTACGTTTATTACATCCTCTTGCCCCTGAAGTGATACTCCCTTTTGTGGAAGTCCATGATCCTTTTTAATCCTTCGCTTACGAGAGGGAAGCATTTACAACAGCTTTACTTCGGTCGCCTCATCTTTCTGTGAGGGGCCCATCTGGGATGGTGTACGAACTCCTCGAGGACATAATTCTTGTAGACACCCCCTCTTAAGGTTTCGATCTTCTTTTTAAGGTGGCTTCAGAGATGGCTCGAGGACATGTTCCTCATAATGTTGAACCCCTTCTTTCTCCAACTCACCTTGTTGGCGTTTCTAAGCCTGCTAGGGGAATTCGTCCAATTGCTATCAGTGAAGTGTTATACCGTTTGGTTACTTGCGCGATATATATTTAACTCCAAGGGGCTTTCCTTGACCATTTCGCACCACACCAGTTCGGCGTTGCTACAAAGGGGAGTTGTGAGGCAATTGTTCATTGTCTTCAGGATGTTTTGGATCTCTATCCGGATTGGGTAGTCCTCCGGGTAGATGCTGCTAAAGCCTTTAACAATGTCAATCGTAATGCTACCTTTCGAGAATTGAGGCATGCTCCATCTCCCATCAACCACATTTTCCCTTTTGTTCGTGCATTCTATTCTCGCCCAAGCTCCCTCATCTTTCCTCTTGGCGGTCCCTTTGGTGAGGTTGCCACATTGGAGCTTGCTCTCTATCTCGCTCAAACAATACCACCATAGGCTCCATTGTTGTACTCTTTAAAAGGGTTCGACGATCAAATTTTTGGTTTTCTCCATTACCTCGTTAGACGTGGAATTTTTGAGCGGCCAGAGGGTTAATTTGCACGCCATCAAGCTAGCCTTCCAATTTCCAACGGGGGTTTACGTTTGATTCCAGTGGCTCTAGTTGCTCCAACGGATTTTTTAGGTAGCTGGGCTATTGTGGCGCCTGCCATTACTTCCTGTTTTATAGCAGATGATGTTCCCATCCTAACCCAAGGCATCCCTAAAGTAGAGGATAATATTTTTGTGTTTCATCAGGCTCTTCTGTCCACTCGTGCACTCCTTTTGTGTGATGCCCAAAACAAAGCGCCACCTTTTCCGTCTTTTATCGCTGACAATAACTACTGTAATTCTGTGACCTCCATTGGTACACAGAATGTCTACCTTATATGAAGCCTCTAAGATAATATTTGTAATTTTGACTTTGTCAATGAATAAGTGCCACCCCGACTCGTTAAAACTATAAGCGACTACACCCCTATGTAACTTCGACTCCCCTAAGTCCGCAACTAAAAGAATCACTGAAAACGCTCACCTGGGTATTAATTAATGGCTGACCAAAGATGGCTTATAAATACAGATGCACTCCGAGAGAGAGGCAGAAAACTATTTTTTTCTAAATCTTAGGCTCCCTCTCTAAGGCTACTACTAGTGTACTCAGCTAATCACAAGACTGTAAAGTACAAGAATGTACAGGTATCATTGTACTTCTTGTACGACCATAATACTTCATTGCCGCTCCGCTAACGCGTGTCAGCTCCAGAGCCATAGTTGCTCATCCCACGATATTCGCTGTCCATTTATATCTTGCCACGTGTCATCCGCCGACATCTGCTCCGCAAACCGCCTAGAGACCATTTCGGTACACCGACTCATTTTTGAGCCGTTTGATCTGAACCGCACATTTTATTTCTTACGTCGAAATTAAATGTCATTTTGTAATTTCCGTGCGCTCCGTATTTCGTGTGACACCATACATTTCTATGTCCAGTGTGTGCAGTCATTAGTTAATGAAATTTGTTGCGGCATAATTGTTTAAAAAATTATCTTACTATATGCGGGTATCGCCTTCTACAAGACTTAGCGGATAAGGCTGACGGCTAGTCCGTACGACAGTAATCCGGAGGTCACCGGATCAAATCCACTATTGTCCGCCTAACTTTTGAAGAGGGTTGTCCCTGTTTCTCACCTTGTCTTCTATATCTTCCTAAAGCAGCCATGGCTATTTATCAGTCATCAATGACTACGACAATTATAAAGACAATAGTGAGGCCATGAACAAAATAACTAGAATATAAAATACTATTTTCAACACTCCCCTTATTTTCTAGTCTATCGGCTCTAGCTTCCTCTCCAATTTCTCACTGACTGCGACAAGTTTGGAGAGAGAAGTTAGAGGTAGATTGCCTCGGCTTCTTTCTATATTTCTATTCAGACCTAGAAAATACTTAAAAAGACCATTAATTTCTACAAGAAGGTTGATAATAAAATTATTAAATTGGTTCATAAAAGTGATAAAGAGATGATTGCGGACATGATGACAAAACCGGTGCCTTCTCCTAAGTTAAAATTATGCAGAGAAAATTGTGGACTTAAATTAAAAGTTGACTAAGAATTGAGGGGAGTGTTGAAAAGAATTAATTAATATTCAATTTTAAATTTAGACTCTATAGTAAAGAGAGGGAGAGAGTCACCATAGCTGCAGCCATAGTCAGAAAGAAACAGGCAGACAGGCAGGCAATCAGACGGATTGATACATCACCCAATTGCGGCCTTTAGCAGGATTTGAACCTGGGTCTAAGGAGTACTATGTAGACTTACGCCTTATCCACTTGGGCGTTAACAAAACGATACACGTATATGGTTCGGTAATTAATTAAAGTGTTATAGAAATGTCACTTTGACTTAAACATACCAAAATTGACGAAACGACATCTATAGTCAAACGGCGCTCGCTGACGCGAATCTAACGCTGTAAAATATATGATCGACGGCCTTCGTCGCCCGCGCCAAATCCGAATGAATCTTAGGCAGCTTTTGGAAAGCGCGACGCGCTTTGCCACGTGGCGACACATCATTGGACGTCGGGAAAGATGGGAGGAGGAACGATGGCTCCCAAGTTGACAAGTGTCAACCAGAAGGCCATGTTGTACAATGGTCGTACAAGAAGTACTATCGGCCACTGTACCTTCTTGTACTATACACTCTTTTGATTGGCCTAGGGTAGAGTAGTAGGTAGTTATGAGTAGGAGTTAAGGGACTTAGCGTATTTAAGGCGCCTCTCTCCAATTGACCTTTTGTATTTATAGGCCATCTTTAGCCAGCCATAACTTACTGCTCAAGGGAGCAAATTCAGTTTTTATTTTTGCGTATGACTCAGGGGAGTCTTGTCCTCACAGGGGTGGGGGTGGTCTGAATATTTGTGTGCCTGGGCGGCACATATTGATTTAGAAAAAGAAAGGGGCAAATATTATTCTAGAGGCTTTACATAAGCTGCTAATTTTGTGGGTTAATGGAGACTACGGAATTTCATACGGTCGACGTAAAATAATCGAATCCCAAATCGGCGAAAATCACGGAAGATATATATGGTACGGTAAGTTTATTTGTACCAACGCAAATTCGGAAATGAGTCGTCGGCGGAAAATCTGGGAAAACTAAATAAGTACCGTCGACGTGAAACGACCCAATTCACTGTCAACGGAAATCACGAAATATATAAGTCGTACAGTACAAGTCGTCGTGGGAATCCCGCAAACCATATGTACTACTGAACAACTCATACGGTCCTGCGAAACCCAAATAACACCAAAGTATAAATTAGTGTGGCGTCTGCCCGTCCTAACACCTAGTTATAAACAATTAAAATGGGCGACGAGATACGATATGACATTATTCTTGTTGAAACACAAAGGGGTCAGGGTTATCCTAGAGGCTTCTGTTGATATTTATGTATTTTCTAGGTCTTTAAAAGGATGGCAAAAAGCAGAGGCAGTCTGCCTCTAACTCCCTTCTTCATGCCCCCACACTTGTTGTAGTCACTGATGGCTAAATAGGGAGTTAGAACCATGGCTGCCTAGGCCTTCTAGTAAGACAGAAGTAGAAATTGGTGGACTTACTAAAAAGATATTTTGGCAAACACAGGATTCAATCCTGTTACCTAGTGTCCATCTAACGCTTAATAGTCGTTAGCTTTATCCAACAATGTATAACCAATATTAAACTATACAGGATACGATAAGTATTTAAATGTGTCCTTTGCGGTATGTGTCATTTAACAAATTACGGGACAAACTATACATGGAAAGGGATTAGACCGCACGAAATTCGGACCGCACGGAATTAACGAAATGACATTTCATTTCGACGGTCCGGATGAAATATTCGATCTGAATCGACGGTCGTGGTGCGAGCCGGAATTCCGGAGTGGGCGACGTGGCGTTTTAGGCAGTGCCACCGCGGATGACACGTGGAGAGTTCCTGTTGGATTGCGCGCTTTCCGAAACACAAGATTACAAGTTCGGATGTGACAAATGTCACAGTATGGGGTTGTCGTACATTGACCGTACAGAAAGTACTCCGGAACCTGTACTTTTGTGTACGGCACAAACATGGTTGGTCCGTACTTCAACTAATTCCATATTGACGCAGATTTCAACGGTCAACGCGGAACGACGACCGTTGAAATTCAACGATCAACAAAGATCCATTCGACAAGTCAAACTGACACGTGGCGTCATCCTACTGGATACCGGAGAAGAAAGGGACAGAACGGCGACGACTTTCTCGCCACGTGGCATGCCTAGAGTGGTGCCGAATATTTCCGTACATAAAGTACGGCGGCTGCCGTGCTTTCTTTGTACATTATGTAGTGTGCTGTAATTTGATTGGTCTAGAGGGGTTGTGAGTAGGTTTTAGGACTTAGAATATTTTTGGTAGGTAGTCGCCTCTCCCAGAGAGCATCTTGTATAAAAGGCAAACTTTGGCCAGCCATAATTATCAATTTACTTGACCATTTTCAGTGATTCTTTTTGCAGCGGACTCAGGGGAGTCTAGGCTACACAGGGGTGTAGTCGGTCAGAGTGTTTGCCTGCCAGGGTGGCTGCATTTCTAAGGGAAAGTTAAAGTGGGGAATGTTATCCAAAACACATATTCTAACTTTGCATTCTGTGGTGGAACTGAGCACACAGAAAGTCTTATTTCACAGGGGTGAAGCTTTAATGAGGTTCTGATTGTCAAGGGGTCAATCATTTGGGTTTATATAAACTTGGAATCGGCACTATCTAGATTAGCTTCCTTAAGACCTGCGAATTCTGTGTGGCAATGGAGCCCATAGAATTTCAGGTTATGGGCCCACCATCTAGGGTGCCTATGTTTGATGGAAAAGAATTCACTTATTGGGAGTTTACGATGGAGGGATTGCTTTTCGAAAAGCACTTGTGGGGGATTGTTTCGGGACAAGTAAGGTGTCCGCCACCCGGCTTTGGTGGAACTCACTACGGAGATTCATCTGGGACTTCCCAGAAAACCAACCTGATTTCAGATGCAACGGAAGGTGAAGGGAAGATCATTGCCATAGAAGGGGGAAAGGGGGAGAAAGAAAAAGGAACACCGATGGTAAGGGGAGTTAGGCTCTCGACTACGGTTCCACTTGTACGGAATATAACTGAACCAAAAACCGAAGAAAATGATAGAAAAATATGGGAATACAAAAACACTCAGGCAAAACATCTCATACTCAGATACGTGTCTAAGTCTATAGCTATCACTCTTTTAAATCTAACCAAGTCTTCGGAAATTTGGGAAACACTAATTCAAATTTATAAGAGTGGGACTATACAGAGGCAGCAGTTAGTAAAACAAGAGATAGAGGCCTATGTTTATAAAGGCGGTAGCATGATAGAGTTTTGCAATGATATTGTTGCGTTATATGTTGAGCTTGCTAGTGCAGGGTATGTAGAACCTGAGGAGAGAAAGATTAACACACTAATAATGAAACTCCCGGATGAGTATGAAAACATAATTAACCGTATGCAAGAAATGGATGGCTCCTCATGACTTGGAGCATTACCATGGGGATGATTCTTGTGAGGGAAAGTACTTTGGAGCTTCGTAGGGGAAGTGACAGGGTGAATGCACTAACAACTGGTGGTGACTGGCGGAAGCATGATGAGAGGAATGGCGATGACAAGCGGAAGCGTGATGAGAGGAGCGATGGTGATTGGCGGAAGCGTGATGAGAGGAAGAGAGACAAAGGTAAACCTTATCGGAACTTTGGTGGAAAGAGAGGGAGAGGAAAAAAAAGGGGAGCTTTGAAAAAAGGGGTTTGCTTCTTTTGTAGAGAATCGGGTCATTATATGGAGGAATGCCCTCGTTTGGAAGAACTTAGAAGTTGTAATGTGGATGAGGAGGAAGAAGGGGAAGAGGAGAAAGAGGATGAAGATTTTTTGGAGCTTCTCCACATTCGTAGTATGGAGAAGAGGAAAAAACACAAAGAAATTCCACGAAGGCAACAGTGTGCTTTTGGAGGTATAAGGGAAGTAAAGAGAGAGGAGATACTTGAGGATGTCAAGGAGTGTACAGTGTATGACTTAGAAATGAGAAATTCAGATCTAAGATCCATAATTGAAAAAGGGAAAAATAAAAATAACGAGGATAACTTTATAGATATTTTGGAAACAGAAAATTGGTCAGGAAGGGAGACTTCAACGGATTCCGATGAAAGGGGAGAAGTAAATCTAGAGGGGGTTTAAAAGGATAGGGGAGAAGAGGAATATTTAATGAAAGGTTTAGGGGAGGATAAATATTTACCGGGAATAAAATTAGAAAGTGATAGTGGAAAGAATTCCATGGGAGAGAGTGAGAAAAGTTCAGAAAATGGGGTGAGTATCATGAGTAAGGAAGACGTAGATCTTATGAGGAACTTCGTGGGGACACTTGGTTTTGTGATAATTTGGGAAGGAAATAATTTTGACATCACTAATGGGAGTGATGCCATTTATGAAGGTGCGCCTGGAAAAGGGTTAGCATCTAGGTGTGTGTTGCGGATTGGAAATGGGGCTAGCTGTTTGAACTACAAGAGGAAATTCAGATTTTGTGTGGATGGGAATGAGATGAGGTGGATAAAATCTTTGCTCGGATTTATGAAAAGTAGGATGTGTGATCAGCAAGATGGAGTATTTATTTCAGCTCATCTAATAAACCGTCTTACGTTTGAGGGTATTATCTTAAAGCTTTATGAAAAGAAAAGGAAAAAGAAAAATAAATAAAAGGGGGAGGGAGTGTTTGTTTATTTGTGTGTGGGATTCGAAAGGATAATAGACTAGAAAATAAGGGGAGTGTTGATATTTATGTATTTTCTAGGTCTTTATAAGGATAGCAAAAGGTAGAGGCAGTCTGCCTCTAACTCCCTTCTTCATGCCCCCACACTTGTTGTAGTCACTGATGGCTAAATAGGGAGTTAGAACCATGGTTGCCTAGGCCTTCTAGTAAGACAGAAGTAGAAATTGGTGGACTTACTAAAAAGATATTTTGGCAGACACAGGATTCGATCCTGTTACCTATTGTCCATCTAACGCTTAATAGTCGTTAGCTTTATCCAACAATGTATAACCAATATTAAACTATACAGGATACGATAAGTATTTAAATGTGTCCTTTGCGGTATGTGTCATTTAACAAATTACGAGACAAACTATACATGGAAAGGGATTAGACCGCACGAAATTCGGACCGCACGGAATTAACGAAATGACATTTCATTTCGACGGTCCGGATGAAATATTCGATCTGAATCGACGGTCGTGGTGCGAGCCGGAATTCCGGAGTGGGCGACGTGGCGTTTTAGGCAGTGCCACCGCGGATGACACGTGGAGAGTTCCTGTTGGATTGCGCGCTTTCCGAAACACAAGATTACAAGTCCGGATGTGACAAATGTCATAGTATGGGGTTGTTGTACATTGACCGTACAGAAAGTACTCCGGAACCTGTACTTTTGTGTACGGCACAAACATAGTTGGTCCGTACTTCAACTAATTCCATATTGACGCAGATTTCAACGGTCAACGCGGAACGACGACCGTTGAAATTCAACGATCAACAAAGATCCATTCGACAAGTCAAACTGACACGTGGCGTCATCCTACTGGATACCGGAGAAGAAAGGGACAGAACGGCGACGACTTTCTCGCCACGTGGCATGCCTAGAGTGGTGCCGAATATTTCCGTACATAAAGTACGGCGGCTGCCGTACTTTCTTTGTACATTATGTAGTGTGCTGTAATTTGATTGGTCTAGAGGGGTTGTGAGTAGGCTTTAGGACTTAGAATATTTTTGGTAGGTAGTCGCCTCTCCCAGAGAGCATCTTGTATAAAAGGCAAACTTTGGCCAACCATAATTATCAATTTACTTGACCATTTTCAGTGATTCTTTTTGCAGCGGACTCAGGGGAGTCTAGGCTACACAGGGGTGTAGTCGGTCAGAGTGTTTGCCTGCCAGGGTGGCTGCATTTCTAAGGGAAAGTTAAAGTGGGGAATGTTATCCTAAACACATATTCTAACTTTGCATTCTGTGGTGGAACTGAGCACACAGAATGTCTTATTTCACAGGGGTGAAGCTTTAATGAGGTTCTGATTGTCAAGGGGTCAATCATTTGGGTTTATATAAACTTGGAATCGGCACTATCTAGATTAGCTTCCTTAAGACCTGCGAATTCTGTGTGGCAATGGAGCCCATAGAATTTCAGCTTCATGTGAGCTGCCTACTCTGAGGACCTATGGAGGTCTCAGAGTTGCACTCATTTGTTGTCCATAGCCTATTTCAGCCATGGATTACTCACAGAAACACCCACATACTACCTCAAAAACAGCTGTGTTTTAGACAACACAGATTACTCCACAATAAACAAAATCCCCTCAAACTGTACTAATGTGTATTATACCATATACAATATAAACTCCCAAAGTTAGAGCAAAATCCACCAAGGCATATAGAAGATATAAGCTCGAGAGTTTCCCAAAAATAGGTGACAGCTTCACACACTAACCACTTAGACTGTTCACAGAATCTTACAGAGATACTGGAATACAATGAAACTTCACACGCATATAAATTCTATATGTTAGAATAACTCCACAATGTTTCACATGAAAGAACCAAAGAGAGTGATCACACCAACAGGTCAAAGATGCATAAAAGAGTTTGCCATTGCTTTGATAAACTTGACTGCGATACATAAAATAATCTAAGTCCTGCAAGTTATACTCAGAGTACGGAGGCATACCAGCCGTACTGTATCTACTCTAATAAACTAATTAGTCAAAAGGACAAACCTCTGTTGGACAAAATATTTACACCGCACTCTTCGTATGTCAGAAACCAAGCTACCGCTAAGCAACTACTAAGCTACCACTACCGTTTAATCATCATTACTTGAAATCTATCCTATTCATATTATCCGCAGCTGCGCTAGCTGCGCTGTCCGTACGGATCATAAAAATAGCCGCAACTGCGTTGACTTAACTGCGTCGCAGCTCCGCCGTACCGGCGACGCCTATTTCAATATTTCGTTTATTTCACATCGGATCGCTTCGCGATCCGCCGTCCATTTGTCACTGCTTGTTTACACCACTTAATGGGTATTTTACGTCACTTTAATTATATCAATACGTTCGCTCCCCCAATCCGTTAATCTATTCAAACCTCCATATAAAATCCAATTAGCAGTTACGCACGGACTGTCTCGTACGCACCAAACTGACTTTTCAAAACAACATCTTTCCCCCTCTCCTAATCTCCATTGTGTTCTCCTACACAAGTATCATCCGAATCATTGTGTTCCACTTCCATGAACTGTCAATCATTTCATGTACTCGGTACACTATGTTTTCGTACTCGACGGGTAACTTCGACTTGTCCACCCGACACTCTCCATTTCCATATACAAACAGGAGATATCATTACAGTAGTCTAACATCTTTCCCCCTTTGTAAGTATAATTCACTTACTTATGTTCGGCCAACTATAGCTCCTGAATTGTACCATTTCTATATATTTCCACCAAACTCACCCACAACTCCTCGACCATGTAAATGTGAAGGTGGGGGGTTGCCAAAGCCTGAGTGAGGTGTCTTAGAATGAAGTTTTTGGCAGCCATGTTGATGTCTTCCCACGTTCGCGTATCGTTCTCTGTGGTCTTGACGGCCGCCGCTTCGGGTGCCGTGGTAATAGAAGCAAGAGGTGTCTCCTTCTCTTTTCCTTTTTCGTACATACTGCTAGCCCCATCATCCACCTCCTCTGCAGCAGCAGATGCTACTACTGAAAATCTTATTCCACCAAATCTTGCTGGGGTTCCCTGAGGTGGACGTTTCACTTGTCCACTGACAATACCCCAGTATCGTTTTTCGCACAAAGCCCCTCTCATCATGGCTTCCCAATAGATGAACCCGAATCCATTTAAGATGGGCACCCTAGAGGGTGGGCCCATAACTTGCAATTCTGTGTCCTCCATTGGACTACAGAATTCAAGAAGCCTCTAGGTAAATTTTATCTAACCCACTTTCAGCCACAACCACTGCTCCCCATGCAAAAAAATTGACAATTTGACTACACCCGTGTGTAGTCTAGACTCCTTTGAGTCTGCAGCAAAAAGAATCACTAAAAACGGCCAACGAGCCAATTAGTTATGGGGTTGCAAAAATGCCAATTTATACAAACTCTCAATGAGAGAGGTGACTGTCTACAAAAAGCCCCTCTCACAACCTCTATCTACCATACTACGATCCAATCAAATCTGTGTACAGTACAGAAAGGTACTACTACCGATGTACTTTGTGTACGGTCTGTGTACGACAAGGCCATTAAGTAGACGCGTGTCCACTTTTAACTCGTCATTATATTCTCCAAAATTATCGCGACCGAATGTTATCTCTCCACCGCCAAAATGACCATTTCATGATTTGGGTAGCGATATGTGTCATCGGATCATAAACCGACATTTAGTATTAGCCGTCGAAACAAATGTCCAATTCATTTGTTTCTTGCGAGATTATGTTTGCACTATATATTAGTTAGTTCTATGTTCTTTCATTCTGTTAATCGGATTCAAGATCATACCACAGTTTAAATAATTATCATACCCTATGTACTTTAAGGAACTCCTACTACAAACCGGTTTTTGTTGACGGCTACGCCTCGCTCTGCCGGTCGAAGGTTCGAGTCTTGTTGGGCTCAACCTTTTGTTCAGAGTGACTTATGTCACTCTTTTGTCCTGCCTATGGAGCTTAGGCAACCATGGCTCTACCACTCTCTCTCGCCTTCATTGACTACAACAAGTATGAGGGCTAGAGAGAAGGGATGGAGGCAGGTTGCCCGCACTTTTCTTGTCGTTTCCTGCTAATCTATTTAGACCTAGAAAATACCTTATAAATCTAGTAATTTCAACACATTTTGTACGATTGTACCAAATAACGAGCAATTTTAGTACGTAATGACGCATTTAGTATACTACACTATTTAAAAACTGTCAAATTAGAGTTATTAACGGTAACTCGACAGTAGTACAGTGCCTATATTAACGTAGAAAAACAATATATATTATTAATTATGTTTTAGGTTCGAGGGTCAAAATTTGGGGGCACCGAATTAGCGTTATTAACTATTAGCGATTCCAGGTGTACACTGCTAATCGTCCTTTGGAGCATTGATTCGCTCGCGATAGTCGCACTATATTGGTAGCCACAATACGATATCATCAGTATCCGTACTTCTTGTCCTCGGTACGGTATGTTGCTTACCCTAACGAATGGCCTATCTCTCGAAGGAAATAAATCCTTGATTGGTACATTCCCTACCAATTGCCAGACTCTGTACCTAAAATTCTATTTTTTTTGTTTTGTCCCAAAACTCCCGCCTAATCAAATGTTTTAAGATCATTTACGTGCTACAGAACACTGTCAATTGCTATTAGAGTAAAAAAAAAAATAGTGTTATTAACACTAATCGTGATTTATTTTTTTGAAAAATAATATATATACTAATTAATCCCTAACTGTAATTTGGGTTGTCCTGAATAATAAATACCCGCCCTTTCAATGTAAAATATGACAATTCGTACGCCGTGCGTTGTTCACACGGTCGACGGACAAACATATGAGAACCTGATTTTTGTCGATGAGTTTGCCTCTCTTTTTTCCAGTGCACATCCATGCGTGAGCGCAATAATGTTAAGTGTCTTTTTATGCCTTTGTAATTCAAAAAGTACCATTTCGTACGGAGATACCCTGTCTGTACGCCACACTATTTCTAGCGTAGTGTACTTATATTGTTAACACTAATTGAAAAAAAAAACCCTTATTATAATAATGGGAAAAATATACTTATGGATTGTATTTGAGGTTTTCTTTTTTGAAAAAAAGGCACCGAATTAGCGTTATTTACTCTAATAGCGATTGGTAGTGTACAGTACACCGCAAATCGTAATTCGAGTAAAAAAAATATTAGAGTAAAAAAACAAAAAAAAACAATTAGAGTTATGAACTCTAATTTATGTGATATAACTTTTTCACATAGGAAGTTTACTCCAATTTATTTAAGTACTCTATATTGGGTTATGTCGGCAATAATTATCCGCGCTCAAATTATGAACACTAAATTACGTAGATGTACAAGATATGTCAGTCTGTATAGTTTTGACGTCATTATGACGTTATAACTATTTGTCGCGCTGAATGTCAGTTAATATTCACTCTTACGACGATGCTGTCGACGGACGAGAGTTATGCGAACGACTTTTTTTCGATGTGATTGATTTTTTGTTTAGTGCAATTTCACGTGCGAGCGTGATTGTATTAAATCATTATTTGTACCTTTTTACTTATAAAGTACAATTTTGCACAGTCGTACGTCGTCCGTACTCCACACTGTTTAAAAAGAACCTATATTAGATTTTTTTACGCTAATTAAACCTTACCTTAAATAGAATAATGAAAATATTAGAATCATTTACTCTATTTAAGGTAATAGAGTCGAAATTTAGGGCGATTGAATTAGAGTAAATAATGCTAATTCGGTCGCCCTAAATTTCAACTATATTACCTTAAATAGAGTAAATGATTCTAATTTTTTCATTGTTCTACTTAAGGTAAGGTTTAAGTAGCTTAAAAAAGTATAATATAGGTTCGATTTAAATAGTGTGGAGTACGGACGACGTCCGACCGTGCAAAATTGTACTTTTATAAGTAAAAAGGTAAAAATATTGATTTAATACAATCACGCTCGCACGTGAAATCGCACTAAACAAAAATTCAATCACATAAAAAAAACCGTTCGCATAACTCTCGTCCGTCGACAACATCGTCGTCTGTGTGAACATTAACTGACATTCAGCGCGACCAATAGTTCTAACGTCATAATGGCGTCAAAACTATACGGACTGACAGATTTTGTACATCTACGTAATTGTGTTCATAATTTCAGCGCGGATAATTAATGCCGACATAACCCAATATAGAATACTTAAATAAATTAGAGTAAACTTCCGTACATGATAAATTAGTATCATGGTGTACCCGAAAAAACACAATTTACCGTAAAGTACGCTAATTGTTTCATTACGCTATCTATTTCATTACGCTAATAGCGATTCACGGTGTAGTGTTGGGTATCGAGGACCCATTGCCGATATTCGATATATATCGAATTTCATGTACCCGATATTCAATATATCGCTTCGATATATCGAATTTCAAATCATCGCGATATATCGCCAATATATCGTATCGACAATATATCGAAAATGAAAATTTTACATTTTTTTTTCAAAAAACCCCCCTATCCGTACGATTTTTCGTACGATTCTCCGTACGCTTTTTCGTACGGTTTTCCGTACTCTGACTGTACGGACACGCAATTTTTGCGATATATATCGCGATGATTTATGTTGGTCCCGGTACGATATATCGAGGAATCTTCTCGATCGATATTCGATATATCGAATATCGAAATTATCGCGATATGAAACTACCCGATACCCAACACTACTAATTACGATTCGCGGTGTACTATACAAAGGAATTTGTCGTACTGTAAGAATTATCTGTGCTAAAATATTAATGTTGCGATAGCAGATTCCCTCCGTGGATAAAAATTTTCCCAACAAAAACGACATGAAAGCGGCAAACTGAGGGCACGTACAAAATTACGGAATTCCGTATTTTGTTTTCTGAGATGGTTACAGCAAGCGACGGGCTGCGACCTGCACTGCTGGATAACCATCGAGCCCTTTCGAGATCTCCCTGCGCTAGACGACAATACAGGAACCTGCACGTGTTTAATGTACCTGGGATATAAAAAACAGTCGAGCGAAAAATATAACAAATTTCGCATCTGAAAGGGTGTGATTTCATAACTTTATATCTCGCTGATTTTCGTCTGCGTGCTACTTGACAAAAAAGTGGATATGGCTGTCAGAAAATAGTCAAATCTTGTTTTAGTCTGACGCACTTCCTTTTGGACGCTTTCCCTTAACAGCGAACCCAGGCCTGCTTTGGGCGTCAAAGCATCGTCTTGACCGGAGCCGTTCCAACCGAAGGACGTCTCGCGGGGACGAACAAGTTTGACGGGGACGTTAATTCCCAGGTTGTGCGTATCGCTCTTCGGAGATACAGCACCTTGAACCGTTATCACCGTATAAAAATTATTAGAGTAAAGAAAAAATTAGCGCCACTCATTCTAAAATAGTGCCAGGAGACGTGGCAGATTACGGTCCACGTCCTCAAATAGTGTAATTTAATCTATTTAACGTATCAATGTCAAAATTTTGGGGTGCCGATATAGAGTACATAAGGCTAATAACGATTCACGGTGTATAGGACACTGTGGCGGGAAATTGGACGGCCGCTGGACAATCCCGTCAATTTTTCAATCGTCTGTCAAGTACTAACAGGCGTTGGGAGCAACCGTTAGGGACGACCTTTCTTCCGAAAACAAAAGGCTAGTTTGAATTTTCTTCAGAAGTAATCTCAGCCGTCCGTCTGATTTTCCTAAATGTACATCCCGTATCTTGGCCGCTAGAAAATTCTACACCAGCCTTTTTGCATTTCGCAGGCTATCCGCCAATCAGGTTCACGCTCTGCTCCTGGCAGGGTATGGCAAAAGGTTTGCGCGAATCGTGTTAAAGTCAACAGATCCCGAAAGTGTACGGAGCAATAACAGTCGTCAGATTTTGGAACATTCTATGTCGCAAGGGGCCAGACTCCTGTGTGCTTAAGGGTATTTTCCTCAACAACTGAATACTGGAGCGAGAAAGTCGAATAGAACACAGGACAAACTACGTCATCGTGGGAAGAA
Source organism: Zygnema cylindricum (assembly GCA_037447655.1). Classification (NCBI taxonomy): domain Eukaryota; kingdom Viridiplantae; phylum Streptophyta; class Zygnematophyceae; order Zygnematales; family Zygnemataceae; genus Zygnema; species Zygnema cylindricum. Next base: position 38,795 of record JBBHKE010002879.1, read on the forward strand.
AGTAGTTCGGTGTCTTTCTTTTCTCGACCACTGCCGGCTCATCTTCAGCCTCGACCCAAGGCAAATTAACACGTGTTGGAAAACGTCTCGGCACGCGTCGCACAAATTTAACAGTGTTTCACGATGGAGAATACGCGCTATTGTTCTCTCTGCCCGTTGCGCGCAAGTACGGAAACATATGTATGTACGGAAAAGTGCATGTACGGAAGATATGCAGGGATCACGGACCTCCCTTTCCATTCATGTTTGCAAAAGTCTACACATAGTTCAAAAGTAGGTGAAAGTAGGCCGATACAATATGCCTATTGTATGTAAAACATACAATATGACCTTAAGACCCATATTGTATTGGTCGCAAAATGAAAAAAAAAAAGTAACAGGGTTGAGTTGCACATCAATCAATAGAGAATTAAACGTCATGTCTAATTTTTGAAAAACATTTGGACAATTTATTTTTTTGAGTTTTGAGGTATTTTTTACTTAAACAGTCAAATTCAGACGATCGGACGGTCGCTGATCAAAGTAGCAATCTAAGAATATCACATGAAAAGCCCATAACACAACTTACAATAGACTATTGGACGATCGGATGGTCGCTGATCAGAGTGGCGATCTAAGAAGATCACATGAAAAGCCCATAACACAACTTACGATAGACTATCTGTCAGATTTGGACGATCGGACGGTCGCTAATCAAAGTAGCGATCTAAGAAGATCACACGAAAAGCCCATAACACAATTTACGATAAAGGCGCCTACAAAAGACCTACGATAAAAACGCCTACTTTTGAACTATGGTCTACAGTTGTCGTCGCCTCTCTCCCTCCCTCTCTCCCACTACAGTACACTACCGCATCCATAACCCACTTCTTGGGTTGAAGAAGCGAAGAGCTACATATCTCTTTTGGCTGTCGACGTGACAAATCGAGAGAAAAAAAACAAATTGCAAAATCGGGAAGCAATGGCGGTTTGTTTCATAATTAGTGACGTCGACGATGTCATACGTAATTACGACGTCACCATCACAAAAATAGACGCCTAAAAACGTCACAAAATAAGCGACGCCTGCAAAAAGTTATGTATCATCTACAAATGCCACGAATTTAAGTAATGTTTTCGGACGTTAGAACACCCGGAAAATAATAGTACGGAATATCTACACTAAAAAGAAAAGTTCTATAGCAAGTTACTGCTACGTGGGCACATACCCTTAGGCGTAAATAATAAACAGCGTAGCGACCAGGATGCGATTCGTGGGCAGCCGTGTGCTTTTTCCTTTTTTCCGACAAAGATATGCCTTACCTGGATTCGTATTCGTACTAAATCGGTTCGTGTCCACAGTTATTCTCAAATCTCAAACTTCAAAAGGAAAGATATTATTATAAAAAACGCGATGGTTAAACCATCAAAGTACAAAACTTGATTGAACAGGGAAATTGTTCACTACCATTAAAGGCTAAAATTATAAAACCAAAAGTATGTACAAATTCTATAAAAGCTAACCAACATTAAGAGTAAAAAAAAACAAAGAAAACATAAGAAACAAAAACAAACACTAAAACTAAACTACAAAAGCACTTAAAACTACACTATACAAAGGCTCTAGACTTAAACTTAAAAGGTATATTGGCGGGCTAATTTCGAAAAGAAAGCACAATCCAGGTGAGGTACTGTACGGTACAGTAGTCAACGAGTGAACATTTGTCTGCCCATACGCCGGCTGTAAAAACTGTAAGATTAGCTGTTAAGGAGAGCTGACACCCTGTCCGTTCTATGCATTGAGGCATTAACACTAAAAGGGCGCAAAATTTGTACTCTTTAGGTACAATTTCAATGGTAAACGCCCAAGAGGAATTCAGTGCGGTTTCATTCTTAGGGCACTTTCCCGTGTGCTAAAGTTATAGTTTTTTTATGTAGTTTTCCTCCATAACTTAGAAAAAAACAAGGAAATTTGCAGCCGTACCAAAAAAATAAAAATTACCACCGTACAAGTTGCGTTACCTTAAAATTTTATATGTACTGCAATTTTTAGTCTAGCGCGATGCATTTTGTCTTCTATCGCATTTCGACTCTCTTTCGCGTCCTTCCAGCTCATGTTCAAACTTTATATAAATTCACCTCACGAGGTGATTTTAAACAAAGTTCCATGAGGTGTAGGCAGACGGTGTCGCTTGTGTCGGAAGTTTTTGACAATATTTGTGCGCAGAGTACCAAATATAAAACCCACTGCACGTTTCCAGCTTGTGAGTGACTTTTTTCCGTTTGCTTTTTTTGTGTACAAGGGCCGTGGAGGGGTCTCGACCAACGAACGCCATTTCGCAAAAGCGCCTCTCTCTCTTTCACTCTCCCACTACCGCGTCTATCTCACAACCGTTGCAATGAAAAACGTCAATAATGGCATCAAATGAAAGATCTTTAAAAAGGATTTCATTTTACTGTCTTTGGGCGTATTTTGATGGCAAGTAGAGTGAGAAAAGACTAAAAAACAAAATCGGGAAACCATGGCGGAAAGTTTTAGAATTTGTGACGTCGACGCTATCATAATTTGAGCGTGACGTCAAAACGTCACAAACCCTAAACACCTACAATGCCACAAGTAGCTAGACGTCTACAACCGTCGCTATTTTGTAAACATCATCAATTGTCGCCAGTTTTGTATTCGTCTACAACTGTCACAAATTACACCCATGTCTACATTCGTCACAATCTAAAGTAACGATTTCATTTCTTTGAAATAGGAATACTCTGAAAGTAGTACGGAGAATCTTCGCTAAAAACAAAGCTACAAGACTAAAGTTTCGATTACATGGAAAGTGCCCTTACTGCAATATGCAATCATAGGGTTGCCACACTCCACTAGAAATTGCAGCAACTTTGAAGTGCGTAACCATTCAACCCTGTTACTATTTTATTTCATTTTGCGGCCAATACAATATGGGTCTTAAGGGTATATTGTATTTTTTGCGTACAATAGGCATATTGTATGGGTGTACTTTCACCTACTTTTGAACTATGCTACATACGGTATGCATCAAACAAGTTTGGAAATTTAATAAAATGCGTACCTTACTTTGCACCCGTACATTTTTTGTACATTACTAAATCAAAATCAACAGCATAAATAGAACCAATGAATAAATGATAAATATATTTATGTTTTATTTATAAAAAGCATATGAACAGATGAAAAGATGAACACATGAACACATAAAAAAATAGAACACGTATAGTGTTCGTATATGTTCCTACTTTTTAGGGTTATTTAAGGGGGGTTTTTAGGGTTTTAGGGTACATTTCCGTACATTCCGTATATTTAAGTATAACTGCCTTACACCTTTCATACATCGTACAGTGTCCGTATTTTCCATACTTTGTAGGGTTATTTATTTTAGGGTTTTCAGGGTACATTGCCGTACATTTTAGTACAGACGTTACATTTTGCGTACAATTACCTATAGTGACCGTACATTTTTGTACTTTTAGGGCGGTTATAGGGGGGATTTAGGGTTTTTAGGGTACATTGTCCCAGGTTCCTTTATATTTCAGTACAGCTGCCTTAGATTTTCCGTACTTTTAGGTTTTTTAAAGTACGTTTTCTGTAGAATTCCGTACATTTCAGTTTATTTTCCGTACTTTTAAAGGTTTTTTAAGGATTTTCTAGGATAACGCTTTTCGTACATTTTTGTACATTTCCGTGCAGAGAAATGGTACGAAATTTACAAAAAGTATGAAATCGACATATATTACGTAGTTTTTGTAAAAAAGTCGAAACATGTGCGAATTGGACATCATCAGTTATTAGTACTCTACCCTTTCATGGTAGTCAACAAATTTCAATTTCATCTATGTTTTGTACTTTGATGGTTTCCCTAGCTTTTCTGATAATAAAATCCATTTTTTCTCACCCTATGAACGAGTGAACCAATTCGATGAGGTTTTCAAATTCGATTGGAGCAAATGTGAACGCATAATGGGGAAGGCTGTCTCCATGAAAAAAAAAAGCAAACACAAAAGAAGACCAAAAACAAAAGAAAAAAGTGAAAACCAAGAACACATTCTTCAACAACGGTAAAGAATTAAAGTAAAAAAACCAATTAAAGAAGCGCAAAGGCAAACCATTTGAGTGAATTAACGGAATGACAAGCAAAACGAAGGCAAAAATGTAACACGGAACCAAAGAAAAACAACATAAAATATTGCTAAAATGTGACAAATAAGAGGTGAATTAAAGCCGAGATTAAAATCCTGTTAAAAACAAAATGAAACATTTAGGCTTGATAAAGCTACAAAAGCCAAACAAATATAAAACCGACTGGAGATGGTAACTTTAACAATAAATACGCCCCGTAAAAGAGGGGCCGCCCCTATTAATCCATGCGTGTTGGAGCCGGCTTGGGGAGATCTAGACTATATCATAAAACTATTATAAAGAAGTAGGTAAAGCTTGCACCCGATGTAAAGCCACCGAGGAAGGTTGATGATATGCCTTGGAGTGCTCCCGAAGCCCGTCTTCTCAAGCGATTATAGACCATTCGACATTAAGTCCAAAAACAAGCAAATATCTCCATTGCCATGGGGACAAATTCGTCCATAATGATCTCGACTCATAGCCACGACTTTAGCCCCAAGCAGCGTCTCGCACTGCTACTTGTCGCATTCTTGCCGGAGAGGTCAGATTTGGCAAAACAATGCCCCCGAAAACATTTCGTTCATTGTCAAATAGTTCAAGAGTTTTCATGAATTTCAATGTTAAACTTTTGGACGCCCGATGTAAAGGTGTACAGGATAGTACACAAGTATGCATAATTTAAAAGTAGAAAATATACGATACATGTCAGGATTTACATAAAAAACAGACGCCTTTCGGAAATTTTACTTCCAGATGTTTGTGCTAATAAAGGTTTACACATTAAAGAGAAAAAAATAAAAATTCGCACTCGACTATTATCCCCTGACATACCTCCAAATAATTTATTCGTTAGCTTTCTGGACATAAAAAATGTAAATTTGGTGGACAAAGTTCTTAAGAACTTTGGCTGAATTTCGTGGGATAAAGAACAAAAAACATATATAACATATAAAATCTTTTGCAAACATGTATAAAAAAAGAGGCGGAGTTCAACATTCAAATAAGATTTAACCTGGGGCTAAAACATACTTAACTGCTACCAAACACCGAACCTTTTTGGAAATACCACTTAAGCCCAACACTGCACCCATCATGCATTATGAAACACATCTTTCTTTCTTTCTTCTGGTCGAGCCATATGCTTCCACATGCCAGGTGTAAAAAAGGGGTGGCATGGCCAAAACAGAAAAACTACAAGCAGGGCAAAATAAAACAAAGAAAAGCAACGTGAAAACATAAAAATGGCACGCAAAACAAAAGGTGGTCGAATGCCAGGTGATCGAATGAATAAAACTCCACCTTCACATTACCTCACATATCCACGCCAACATTGTGGTATAAAAAGCAGAACACGACGCTGTTTGAATCCATACGAATATTTCCGTTGGCTTGTGTCAACTTCATGTTTAAGACAAAGTTAGCAAAAGTAACTGTCTTAACTTTGCGCTAACAAATTGAAAATCTACAGGAGAAATAAAAACACCACCAGAGCAATTAAAGTAACCTAAAAATGAATAGTTGGAGGAAGAAGAAGACGCCCTCCCTTATTTATGGTCTAGCATGTCACTTCATGTGTCTTCGTGCTAAAGCACAAAGCACGGACACAGTGCTGTAACCTAACTTTATTCTAGTAATGCCTGCATAATGAGCATCTTTAACCTTTAAATGCGTATATGAGGGAACTACAAATAAGCTTCTACGACTTTACGCACATTAAACCATGGCTATAGTCAGTCCACCGAGCACTTAAAAACCAACTACAAACAACTTCACAAATATATCCGCGGGACATATTTTCCCAAGACACCAAATGGTAAAAACTGTCCTTTTATCATTTATCTTATACCTAGACACTTCTTCAATCAATACTGCAACGGACTGCCTTTATCTTAAAGCTGAAACACCGTACTACAAATGAACGTAAAAATCCAGAAATCCCAATGTACCCTAAGATAAATACTCTATTTATCTGCTTTTCTTAAGCAGATAGGATACCTCTGATGAATCAACAGAGTCTAGCATAACTACCCAGCATTCTTTTTCCCCACCCTACACTAAAATATCTTTCAAATATGATATGATGTGCGTGAAAAAGAATATCCTCCACCCATTATTTGACAGGTGGCTACAAAGTTCCCTTGAGCATTGGTACGACAGAAACTCCCTCCTCAAAGCTTTCTGGACTGAAACAGTCCAGATTATAATTTAAGAAAATTTGACAACTATGAATCACCACCTTCACTCCTGTATGGGGAATTATGGCTGATAGATAACATCTTATTGACTATATTGAACCCTCCTTTTCTCTACGCCTGCCCACACGATGATTCCTTTTAAGAGTGCCATAAAAAACGACCTATACTGCTGCCAGTTTCTTGTAAAAATTAAGGTACCATAACTACCATCAAATGCACTCCTCCACTATACAGTTAACGTTAAAGAATAAAAAATTAACGAAAGCCTAGAAAAAAATCGACATGTTCCCTACAGACCAAGCGCAGTTTAATGACCGATTCGTCTCGAACTCTTGCGAGAAAACAGCTTTACAAATGTGGATTCCTGGCGTCCCTCCGACAAGTTTTTCCAGCGGATTGCCTCACCTTTGTCCTTAGCGACTCCTAAACCGGATGCGTAGCATTCCGAAAGAAACTTTTGTGCCTCCGAGTCACCTTGGGACGCCGCCCTCTCAAACCATCGCGCCGCCTCCTCATCATCCTGGGAAACCGACATACCACACTTGTAACACAAACCCATTTCCCTCTGAGCTGGTGGATAACCCTTTTCAGCTGCCATTTTGTACCATCGAACTCCTTCAGAAAAATTTTGACTTACGCCGTGTCCGTGGTAATAACAATCACCCACCTCTTTTTGCATGGCCACATTTCCATTTTCTCCAGCTAACCGGAACCAGATGAGAGCATTTTCAAGATTCCGTGACACACCTTCACCTTTTTTATAACACATTCCCACTTCTCCCTGAGAGTCTGAATCGCCTTGTTCAGCCGCCAAGTGAAACCAGTGGAAAGCTTTTTCAAAATTCTTACTCACACCCACTCCATTTTTGTAGCAGTATGCTAACATTTTCCGTGAAGGAATATGCCCTCCTTGAGCTGCCTTCTCATACCATTGGACAGCTTCCTGTAAATTTTGTGGCACTCCATCTCCATGATAATAGTAAGAGGCGAGAGTCCATTGAGCATCCGTACTACCTTTCCTTGCAGCTGCTCTACACCATCTCAATGCTTCGACCAAATCGACTTCTCCCACATAACCCTTTTTATAGAACATGCTCACATGGAACATGGCTTCTGCATTGCCTTGTTTTGCCGCAAGGCCATACCATCGAAACGATTCATTGTAATCTACTTCCATTCCATTCCCTAGTCTGTAGAAATCACCGAGATTCCTCTGCGCAATTGCATCGCCTTTTTGTGCCGCTGTCAAAATTTTTAGAGCTGTCGCATCCTGTGAAAAAAAAAAAAAACCAAAACATAATTTGCTAAAGGATGCTGTAAAGCCTTTGCTTCATCTGCAGTTTTAAGAGTGCCTACACTAAATTATAAAGCCAAATGCTGTTTACATGCAGTAAATATGTTCTTGAAAGCAGCCATGCATGGGTTCAATCGGCGGTTGATAGATGGAAAAATTCAATAGATGATAATAACTATGGAATGAAGGGCCCTGATTGAAGACAGGCAAAGCCCCTGATGCTGCTGATGATACAGACTACGGCATTTCTTTTGGTTTTGTCTTTTTCAATAAACCAGATCCTGAATGGATGCATTCATTATATTCAAGATTGGATTGTGCAAAGGCTGAAACCAGATAAGAAAGGCTATGTGCAAACAGCACCTTAAAGAACAAAAAGCAACAAATTAATACACTTTCTGGACATTAATGGCCTCTACAGGTGAAAGCAATATCACGGGCTCACCATAGTGGCCACTGAAGGATGTAGTAAGCTGTCACATTTCTCATTTTGTTCCAAATTCAAAGAAATGCCAGTGCTGTCGAAAGCTGCATCTGTCTCACTTGCCACTTCCCCTTCGAGAGTCGGAGGCAAGCGATTTAAGACTCGTGACATGGTGGACTTCAGGATTGGACGCGTACCAACTAAATTTTCGGACTTTGTTTGAGGCTGATTTTCTGAAGATTCTAAACCTGCAATTACAGAAATAACCTGTGTCGGACTGGCTAACTTTTCCAGCATAGGATAAATTTCCATCTCGAGGTTAGGTCGATTACTTCCTTTCATGCTGACACACTGGAGTGCAAGTTTGAGAACTGTCCTAACTTGCCCCACGTCTGCTGGACCTGCTGCCGGGTCTAGATAAGGGAGAAAAACTGCAGTTCCTTGCTCTAAGTCACAGTCTGTTGAACCGAGACCAAATGCCTCGAGAATAGAGCGTATATCATCCTTGGACGGTTTGTGTGTGAGCAATTGCAAGATAATGATGCCCAAGTCATAAACATCCGAAGATTCCCAAAATTCACGGCTATGCTGTGGTTTATGCACTTGACCAAACCTGCATGCAATGGAAGAAAAAACATTGTCCCAACCTTTAAAAGGGCATGAGAGTACTCTGTCACAAAATGAAATATGACATAACTGTGATAGTCAGCGACACTGAGAAGAAAAATATATCAGTGTCATCGGTTATGAAAAAACCGTAGTAATGTAACAGGACAGACAAGTGTCTGAAAAAACTGAAACTGGACAGACAACACGACTTATATTCCTCTCCAACTCCTTTTGGGATCGCGCAGCCCTCTACCCAGAGCAATATTCCATTGTAAGCAAACTGGTTACACAGAACTAGGCTTCCCTGCCTGGACAAATGAAACTGGGTCATATACAAAATTTGAGTAGGTCTCCTTCAGTGAAACTTCAGAAAAAAACGGCCAAAATAGTACCAGGTGTTAATAGTTTTAAGGCCACAAGTTGACACCGTGAATGCACAAAGTTCATGGGTACAACAGCACAATGCATTCAGATATAAGACAGGAACCTTTCCAGATCTTTCCATTCCCCACCTCGCCACTTATGACAAAAGACTTCAGATTAAGATTAATGGCGAGAAAATCTGCGCATGATTCATGTTAGTGAGGTTTTTGGAATAGATGCCAGCTCTATCACCTAGCAGGCCAATCTTGCAAAATCTGAGATCATTGACAAGGTCCCATGGCAATGCCTCTCCAGCCTCGTTTAGCTTCCGTTATTGTTGACCACCTGCCTACTTAGTTAACATATAGCTCTCTTTACAAGCTCATGCATACCACCATTGCTGCAAGACTGTTCATCACAACTGAATATCAGCATACTTCATGACCGCACCATTCACGGGCATGGAAAAGAGCTGTACCCAGAATTTTGAGGACTCTCATGGCTGCTTGTTGATTCATAGAACAGTTTATTCTGTTGCACATCTGCTAGCTTACTTGACCATCCTCCCGAATTTTTGCCATTTTGGTACAACAACACATTTGTAGGCTTCAGACCCGTGTGCACAATACCCCTCTGGTGAATATAGAGAAGTGCAGAGGCCATTTCAAAGAAAAGCCTCATTCGTTCATTCCACGTCAATGAGAATCGACCGGCCCCTCGACCTAATAGCCAATCTTCCAAGCTCGGTCCGGGCACATATTCACTCACTGTACAGCCGGCCTCCACACAACAGCCGATAAACAATACAATATGTGGGTGGTTTAACTCCTGAAGTGCTCCCCCTTTGCTATCCAAAGCCTTCACTATGCGGCTATCACCTTTTTTGACTGCAACAACTTGTCCCGTCTGAAGTGTACCCTTGTACACAGATCCAAATACCCCTCGTCCTATACTGTGAGCAAAGTGATCTGTTGCAGACAATAATTCGAGAAGAGTGAACCTCCTCATTTCTCCCTGTGGTTCCTCCTCTTTTGGGTATTTCGTGCTGCAAAAACCACAGCGTTCAAAGCACAAGACGGATAGAAAAGAAAATCAGCACCTTGGGGAACAAATGCGGAGCAAAACCATGCCTAACTGGGCTAGAAGCATGTCTGTAACTATAATCCACCAGTTTGCCTCCAAAAAATATCTAAAAAAAGATAAGAAATGCTGCAACAGTCTCACAACAACAATACAGGAAATTTCAGCACTTGCCTTCGTAGCCGCTCCAAAACTTCACGTTGTTTCTCCTTCAGGTTACCCCTGCAACCCGACAGCACATAATTAGGTCAGTGAAAATTGGTGTGCATAACAAGGACAGCTTTGCGACATTTCATATATGAGTAATGGCAGTTCTCTTGATCTGATATCACTGATTTTTAAAACATAACAAAATTGCACTATTGCATTACTATCACAAAAATGTGAAGCTGACTGAAACCTCTACTGCGGATTTGCCCGTAAAAAGCATGCCCCTGTATTTTAATATGTTTCTTCATTATATGCTCGGACCATAGTGTATCTGTAAGAGTTTCAATGCGCGCATCAGATAAATGTCAACCAAAAGAAAAAAACAACAATCTGGCTCAAAAACAGTTGATCAAAACAAGCTCGTACATGATCCACAAATTTCCAAGTTTCATAGAAGGAATACAGTTGTCCACATCACTTTCTATTACAATTAGCCTAAAATACAGACTACTTACAGTGAATGGTGTCATGACATATTCTTATCGTCATGTTGGCTTAAATGGCAACACCAAAACAGTAACTGTTTTCTGACCATAGCTGTCATGATACAGACATCTAAAAATCCAGAGCAGTAATAGTTTTCTACAAAATATGCCGTGTAGTCATGTACAAGACATCAAAGTAATGCATCGTCATATGAAATGCATGCGAAATGTGATACAGATAAAATTTCGGAAACTGTAAAAAGTGTGCACCCCCAGGACTTTTCATTCAAACTTTGAAGGATTCAAAACCACGAAAAGCACCCATTAATGTTTCCCATTTTAAGATGGGAGGTTGCCAAAAACATAGACCCCTTTTTGATTCCTTGAACAAGAGTACCTCCAATGTTCCTTTAGAGCTTGCCTTTTGGAGCTTCCCTTGTGTAATTACAAAAACCTTAAAAACCCTCAAAATTTCCATGCTGTTAGCTTTAAGAGTGTTGATATTCCTTACACTGGTGAACTTGGGTGCACATTTGTTGCAAATGCATCCTTTGCCATTGTTTCTATATCTGCCTTGAGACAATTTTCGGTGCTTGTCCTGGATCCATTAACAGTTTCAACAATAGCATAAAAAATGACATGAGAAGCTGAAAACCAGAACTCAACACGTCATATTAAACAACTAGCATAAACGCATATTATCTTCAACAGTAAAACAAAACATTATGAAGAGCAAAAGACCCTGTAGGTGCCACCAGTCGTACGTTCTAGTGGTTAAGAAGGAACCAGGAAAGTTATCAAGCTGGCAACACATGATTGGGATTCGGATTAAAAAAACAGACGAAAAGACACAAAAAGAAGAAAATTGTCAGAAGGACATATACAGTAAAGAGCTTTCTGTTCAAGTAGCTCGAATGGCCCAAACATAAAGAGAACGAAACAGATACCTGTGGGGTCAATACTAGAGTTGCATACTTGTGGTCTGCCAAAACCGATGAGTGGCGAAGACAAATTGCAATAACAGTGATCCAAAAAAATCAAAAGCTCAATATAAAGGGATGAAACGATAAATTGTCAATAACCAAGAGGTATAGATGTACCACAAACGCATGGGAATTGTACCCGACGGGACAGTACCAGACAGAAACACCAAGTTGCGATTGGCTAACATCCTATTCCTTTTGTATCGTACCGTCAATGGAGCAGGACATCCAAGTCAGCTCTGGCTCATATGCTTATAGGCGTTTGTCAAACAAGAATTTATAGAAGAAAAAAGTAGAAATAGATGCTTTTTGTTGCCGATATGTCCAATGATTATACATTGATCCAACCATAGATGATTATCCTAAAATAAATAAATATAAATATAAATATAAATATAAATATAAATATAAATATTATATTTTATATATTTTAATATATATTGGTTATCCTTCCATAGGCAACTATAAAATACTAAAATTCTACGACCAGCTGTACAGCCAATAGTTTCCTCTCGTCATAACACGGGGGTTGGCAACAAACGAGTTTAAACCATACTCCACAGTTAGCAATTTTGAACTTCCATGGTGATTAATCTTTGCACCACAATTGTCACAAATGTAACAATTAGAAGATGGACCAACAGCCCAATAATCGCAAAGTCTGGCAATATTGTAAGCAAATATGTCATGGAGAACATGCGCTTGTTAAACTTGTCCACAGTCTGAATCAAGAGACTTTCCTCTCTCTCCATTATGTGGTGTCCAAATCACCTGGGACAGTAACAAATACAATGGTGATCCAATTCTAAGAGATTCCAATTTTTTGTAGCTCCACAAAACCTCTCCGTACACAACTACCCTCCGAAAACTAACTTGGACACCACAAAGTCCAAGAAATAACTGCTTACATTGCAAAATTATTGATTTAAGCTTTACATCCTCAACCTCTAGCTTTTTGATGTGAATGACGCCTAATGAGCCAAGATTCCATCAATCCTTCCAAGTGAACAAATCAGTAATCAGTTTGTGACCCCAAAATGGCGAAAATCTGATATGGCATGAGAGTGAAATAGTACAAGTCAATGAGAGTACATGTCTGGAATTTGGGGTAAGAAGAGTACCGTAATTCCTTCGTAAGATTCTGAGTGATCGCCTCGAACATTGGGTAAATGGCTTTCAGAACCATTGATGCCTGTTCTTCGACACTTGTCTCTGCCGTATCACTTTGCTGTAAGCGAGTCAGTTTGCAAGCAGCCGCCACGAGGCACTCTTCAACAACTTTTTCTGCAATCTGTTGAAAGAGAGAAAAAACATACAGTAAAACTCATTAACTCAGCAAGAAAGCTCCAAAGATGTTAGAGCCTGATCAGCAATAATAAAACAACATATACTCAAATTTCCAATGGAGGATTGTGCTGACAATATTCTTGCACCACGGTCACATCAGTTTGTAGCCTGTTGTTGAAATATTAAACAGTTTTCTACCTCTCAGGCCTACTCCTAGCACCAAAAAACTTTAAATTGTCAGAAACTTTCAGAAACCAATTTAAAAAAGGAAAATAAAGCAGAGACTTACAAAGCCATTCATCTTCACTAAGGCCTCAAAGGGACATGTCTCAAGATGTTCCTCCAGATCTATAGGCTTCACAACTTCATCACATCCATCTTTCGCGTGAAGGCATGGATGCTCCTTGGCCTGGCATTCGTCATCATGGGCACCCTGACTTGCTAATGGAATTGTTACACCACACCTTCAAGAAGAGTCAAACAAAACTCACAGTAAATGAGAAAAACAAAGGATGAAAAATTAAACAAAACCCATAGCAAATAAGAGAAAGAAAGCACCCCAGGAAGAAATAGTGCACATGGTGGTTTAAAAAGAAGGCTCTGCTTTTAGTGTTTTGTTGGATACCTTGACAACTTGACACCTTGACATATTAGCGGTTTTGACATAAATGGCATAAGAAAATCTCTAAAACAGCTTACACCAAAGCACAAAAATCATTCCACTCTTCCATCCAATCAACTCTCATCCAAAGATTTCTAGAATCGAACGGGTCCATTCTCAGTGCTCCTCTGTCGACCCTCGACATTCACCAATGAAAAATGCGTCCCACATCATTCGTACCTGTACATGCCTATGATATTTCTGCAACTACTACAAATGCAAGCCAATCATTCTTTGCCAGACAAAACAAAGCAGTTATGATAATACCTACTTCAGCTTAGTGTTTAAGTTCGAGTTCACAAAAATGTTGCAGAACGGTTCCGAGGTCATTGTTTCAAAACCTCAAACAGCTTCTATGGACAAAAAGTTTCATCATTCTTGTCAATATCCCTTTTATTTTCTGTTCATCTTCAGATGGTCTTGCTTGCCCTAGCATGATTGCTACAATTAACAACCTACATTGTAGTCCAAGATTTGGAGAAATTTTGCAACTAGTGAAAACGGTTCACATCGGGAGACCAGACACAACACTAGAAAAGCAAAAAAAGAGTAATTCTGGTTAAAAAGACTCACTTGCACTCATATGGCCTATATAAGCATGTGAGCTTATGGTCTTCTAAGCTCCTTCGTTCAATAACTGATTGGCAGCCATCAGTCTCGTATGAGCATTGAATGAGTGCATGCCCGCATGTCTGCAATTCAACTATTAAAGTATTACTTGATTTAAAGACTGTGACAAAACTATTGCGTCCTTCAATACTGGCATGCATAACGCCTGATCACAAATTCTTACACAATTTTAAACAAACATATAAACGGACATTATCCATCCTTTGTGCTAGGCAACATCCCTGAAAGTATACGGTGTGGAAACAGTTTTTCTGATTTTGAAATAAGAAATCAGCAGGTTGACAAGTGTACATCGTTTTTTTCACACGCCGTGTTCCTGGAATCGTATTTCTCACCCGCATAAAAAATAACTGCTCAAAATTTGCCAATAATTTGGACCAAATTGAAATATAGCAAAAATTACCTGAAAATGTTCATTATAGACCCCCAGATGAAGAATTTCGGGACAGCCTTCTTTTCTCCACCCACTGGCTGTAAAGATCTGATCTTGAACTCTATATGACAAGCCATACTCGCAGTGTACTTCTATCTTGTCAATGCGTTTCTGAATGGGCAGGCACGGAATGACATAATGCTGCAAAAATAGGGGACAAAACAACTTTCAGACATCTACCACAAGAAGTCAACATATGTTCTTAATTTGCTTGCTAAAAAACTCTCCAGTACTTTTTGCAAAATTAAGTTCAGCATAAAAAAAAGGATAATCAGGAGCAACAACTTCTCCCGCTTAAAGAGAAAGTACAATGAGGGTGTTGAATACGCACCTCAATAGAATCTTCACAGTCTGGACAGACGGGACTTTCCTTCTGTATATGTGTTTCAATACATTCCCTGCCCACCATGTATTGAAGCACTCCACAGATTTTACGAGTGTGTTCAATGCAATTATTTTCAAAAAATGTACAAACTGTTAATAATTGTCGTTGCAAAAAAGAAAAACTAAGTCTGAACGAACTGCCTCTGGAAACTGGAAACCTCTTCCACAGCAAAGGGATCATTGAAAAAACTACTTACATCACCAACAGACTTGGTACCTCTCTTCTTACAGGAAAAAAGATACCATGGTGTAAAGTGATATCCAATACATGAAAATGATATCCAATATATGAAAATGATATCCAAATATGCATGATGTTGCTCTATGCATTAGAAGACTTGTGATTATTGGTGACCCCACAAGCTCAACGATTCACGCGGATCCTTGTACATCAAAATATGTCATTCATCGCTGACATACGGTAGTGAGAAGACTGCTTCAAACACAGTTTACGTGGTGCCTCACGATCAATAATTGCATGTGGAAAATATTAGATGGGCATTGCATCTAATTATAGTTGCACCAATTAGTGAAAACTATAGACAATGCGGAGCCATGTTGGACATAGGTGCATACGTTGTGAAGTAGGAGTTTTCCTAACATCAGCATCATACTACAGAGTGAAAGCCACTTGGCTTACACACTCCAATTTTGATTCCAGAGTGTATGGAATGGCAGGCCCATAAAACACTGGAAAGGAAGCGCCCACATAAGTAGCGCCTAGTTCCCATATGATAATAACTAAAACCTTACAATTAGCTTTTATGGCTTCATAACAATTCACCAAGAATAACACACACCTGCGAGGTTCACAGGAAACCCAAACACAACATAGTCCTCAGCACTCAAAATACTTAAAAGATTGCTTTAGAAAATTGACACCTCCCCTATTAACAAGACTTCCAAACTTAATGCAGAAGTAAAGTAAAAATCCAACAAAGCGGCCTATGATGGCAAGCAAAATTACAGGCACCTGGGAAATCTCCCCAATTGGCTAAAATCAGCTTGCTAGTGCTAAGCAGCAAGATGTATAAGTAGGACTCATCAGATTTGGACTGGACTACTTGAAGTCAGAGAGCTTAAATGTTTGAACATGACAAAAATACGGTTTTCCAATAAGCAAAACATTGAGCAGAATATCTATCGAAAAGCACAAACTCGAAAAAAAGTTTTCATTCACATAGTTGTGTCCTATGGATACATAAACGTTCTATACAGAGCTTAGATGCCATGAGAACAAGAACCAACTCAACTCAACCCAACTCTCGACCCAACCCAACTTTCAACTCCCAACTCCCAACTCCCAACTCCCAACTACCACCACTCTTGCTCTGGATCCATGCTCTGGATGCTCTGGGTAACGGCAACACGAACATTGTCCTAGACTGAATAATGACTATTGACTGAATTGTATTTTAAAGACTAAAGATGAGCATTTAGAGAACTCACCTGCAAAAAATATGCCCACAAGATGCAGAAGTTGCATTTCTAAGGACCTGGTTAGCCAAGTGCAGCCAAGATCCAATTAGCAGAATGTAGCTTGAAACCAAAAGGATAACTTTGCCTCTTCACCATCTGAAATTAAGTCGCGACAATTCAATTTTCTCTATGCTATGAGCTTGCACCTGCATCATCCTCCATTTACATGTTACTTTCACACGCAAGTCCTATTCCTAGTGGCTAGTTTGGCCATTGAGGTTCTTTCCAATACAGAGTTGACAACCATTGTTCTAAACATATCAACAAAGATTAATGCAACGACCACTTCAATGACATTCAATAATTCACCACGGTCCAGCTAAATTCGAGATTCATTAGGTGCAACTGGAAGCATGAAAAAAATGGTTATGTCAAAGCTCTCATGGCTACATAATGATGTTTGACCATCCAACAAACCTTTCTTGAGAAACGTTGTAACATCAGCAAGATGGCCCATGCGTCAAGATTTAGAGCTAACTTTGGGTGTGGAGTAGCATATCTTTGTTGATTATAATTTAGGGGCACTCATCAACAATATCTCATGTCTATATTACTGCACGAGAATGTGCATTGAGACAAAAGATATTTCAACAACAATAAAACCTCTAGTTCCTCGTACAATAATTATCAATGTCAACAAGAAAAGTATCAACATTCCGGAGGCCTAAGAGATTCGCCGACAGTACAATCATCTAGGTGAGTGTACCACCGTGTGCTATCTGTACCATAAAACACTGAACGACATCATCTGAACCTTGAATACGTTTGAAAAGCTTGAATGTGCCATTTCACACTCTAAACCACAAACTTAATGTCATCAACGTGTTGGTTTTGATTTGAATCCAAGGTGACATGGTTATCACCTGTAGCCTAGCTAATGTTAATATTCCCTTAACAAGTTTGGCTATACGTAAAAACTTACCATCTGACAAATTTGGCAATGGTAATCTTCAGGGACCGAGTCAACAGCAAGCTCATCCACAGTGGGCCGACGAGGAATGATGCTGCACAAATAAAAGTGAAACATTGGTACATGACAACCAAAAGTACAATCATTTTTTAAACGGATGGCCTGTCAAAGATATACAAGTCTTGTGATCACACAACACCATTCATAGGCAATTACAAATTAACTGGCAAAAAGAAAATGCATCGTAACGCTTTATTGGTGATAATTACCAAAAAGTACTAGAAATGTCCACATAGAGGTGTCGATTTCAAACCATCCTGGCTGTTCACTATTGCCTCACCTAGCTTCACAAGCAGCCATTCCAAAATTCTTCTTTTCCATCAACTTGCAAAAATTCCAGCTATGTATAATGTGAGCAATATAAAGACACAGATCTGTTGTGGCCCCAGGCCAGCAAACTTGAAAGCCACGAAGGACACTTGTTGTGACTCCGAGACAACAAACTCGGAAGTCACTTTGAAAAGCTGAAAGCCAATAATTTTCTTCTGGGCGTTCAATTCTTGCATTGTTGTGATGTCTTAATTAGTCAGATCATTAAACTTGCCTCAATCCCTTCAATGCCTGCTTTCCATGACCATAAAAAGGCCTAGGGGAAGAACAAAACATACGAGTTATCAGCAACACGCTCAATATTTGCACTTTCTTCCTCTTCCACACCCTGGTGACACCGCAAGAAGACTGGAACTGCCATACTTCGTGGTTTGCACAAGTTTCTAATTGACACAAGTTGCCTCAAGGAACCTCAGTGGCAAGAAGATGTTAAACTAATAAATAGCAACTGTCCTAGTAGAAAGACGCCAGGCTAAATACTGGTAGAGACTGAATCATTGGTATAAAACTGTACATTCCTCCAAAAAGCATTGGCGTAAGGAAAGAACAGAGTGACGCCGTAAAACCATATTGGTCATGATTTGAAGAACAGTAAGTGAAGTTAGGGAGAAACGTGCATTCTTCAACTTGCAGACGACCGATCAAACATGTTTCTCAAATAAGAACGTCCATCTACATTAGTTTACAGAAGAGAGTTGCCTGTTTAAGATGAGAGAGCAGTAAAAAGCCGCTTAGGAAATAACGCATATTGGCGCAAAAGATAGATACATAAATTTTGCGTTATTTAAAGGTCCTGTAGCACATAAAAAACAAATATCCGAAGCGCCGAAATGAACCCACGAAAGGTAAAAGATTTGTCAAAAACGACAAAGCCAAAAAAAAGAAAACATATCGCAAAGGTCGTCAGCTATACATGCAAGACCAGCTTTGCCAGAACCCTCCTCCACCGAAGGCAGAAATGCCTGAATCGAATGGTCGTATTCAACTGCGCCGCCATGCTGAAACGAATTTTCAGCAGAGATGCACTGAAGGTATTTCTGCACCAAATGGAAATGGAGGCAGCTTGAGACATCACCCCGTCTTTTTTTGAATTTTGGCTCTCCGAGAGCAGAAAGATCTCGGACGGTCAGCAATATGGAGGTAAATGTTCTCTCTGATGAATATTACAGTAATGACGAGGAGTATGACGAGGACACAGAGGAGTCGGATGAGGATGATATAGATTTCCATCCTCTCCTGTGTCATCAAGAAAACAGCGACACTTCACTCAACCAATTTAATTTTTCTTCTTCCTCTTCTCCTTCCGAGGACGAGGGTGGCAGCTACAGTGATAATGATTCCGGGGAAGTGGAGAAAGACTCTCCTTTCATTTTAACAAACAGAGATGCTGGAGCAAAAGAACTCAAAGGACACGGAGTCAGAGGAAAAACTTGTGACTGTGAGAATAGTAACCTCAATTCCTGCAAAGCAACAGGTATTGGTAGGTATAACGACGGCAGTAACAGCTCAGTCACACATCTGAATGCCTCAGAGGGGCTAAGCCAGCGAGTCTTGCAGAAGGTAGCTGTAGGGGGCGGAAAAGAGATTCCTTTGGGAGGCAATCAGCAGAAGCAAACCATTCCATATGAAGAGAATAGAGTTGTTGTTTGTCAACAACAGGACCCTTTGGGGAAGTCAAGGGCTGAGCATCCTCCATCTGCATATTCTCTTCCATCAGGAAACGGATTGACTGTCAGCCCAGAAATAGGAGTAGATTCGGCAAGAAGACCCGAATGCAATACTGGCGAAGGAAATTGGTCCCAAGGACATGAGAATGGTGGCAGTGTTGTTAATGCTGAAGCGCAAATTGATGATAACGGTCTGGACAGCCCAATTTGGAAGCGCACTCGGGCTCACTTGTCTCTGGAAGGTCTTTCATTGGATGAGCTGGAAGCATTTTTGGAACATTCAGACGAGGAGGACTTTTTCCAGCAAATTGATGAGGAAGCGGAGTACCGCAAATTTGTGGCGGCCGTCATGGCTCCACAAATACAAGACTCCTCACCTTCTGTGATGAAAGACGCAGGATTAAATATCCAGCATGGTGAAACCAATGAAGGGATTGTATATATCGGTGATGAAGAGGATGAAGACGATGAGAATTTTTCAGCTGAGGATGAAACTTTGGTCACTAACTCTCAGTCGAAAATGCAGGATGACTTGCAGAAGCAGAGCGCTGATACTCAGCGAAACAAACAGAAAAATGAACAGAATGCCAGGCAATCTAAACGCCAACGCATGGTGACTGAAGCGGAAGAATTTCGAACACCACCACGGCCTTTACTGCCTCCTCTTTTGCCTTACTCTACCGTGCCTCCTTGCGAGTTAAATGCAGATTTTGCTGTACAATACATGCCACCAACAAAATCATTGCCAATCTTTTCAGCTGCTCCAGTAGCACCACAGTTCATTGGGTTTTCACGTTGTCAAATACACCAGCTGTTTGCTCTCATCTACGAGCATGTGCAGCTTCTTATTCAGATACATGCTTTGTCTGCTCTGGAACCCACCCTCTCTTCTGTTGCAGAAATGACACAAAATCTCCTCACTGACTTGTCGAAGACTTGGAAATCAACTGCTCTTATGAACACGCGTGTCCTTTCATCAGCTTGTTTCTCATTTCCTGATCCTGCGTCAAAGTCAAGCCCACCTGCACCAGAATCTTTTACTGCTACTCTTATGGGGCCTTTTAATGACTCTCGCCAGATGTCAGTTTCTCCATATGTTGACTCGTGGAAACCAGAAATGGACTTTTGTGCTGTGCGGGGTGCCATTGATGTTCCTCCTTTAACCCTTGTGGAAGACTACTTGACTGACATGAGCGTTGGTAAGCTGTTTCTCGCGTTGTTTGCGTCCGTTAATTTGTTTTTCTGCGAGCTTGGCTGGTGGTTGATTTATTTTGTCTTTTAACTCCAGCAAAAAGAACCGATTTGCCTGATTCGTTAGAAGCTCGAGCTGGAAGGCCCCGTGGTTGCTGACACTTTTTGTCGAGTAGCAGGAGGAATACAGCTTGAAAAAGGCCGCTAGAGGTTAAAAGAAAAAGATTCTGACATTCTTTTTGGGCAACGGAACGATGCTGCAGCTATGCGGAAGGAAAAGGAGAAGCTGCTGGGAGAGTACACAGGGTCACTTTTTGCTCCTGTCCTCGAACGCGTACCTTTGTTCGACAGCTGCTCTTCACCATCAGAAGCAATCTCAGACACGTTGCAGAAACAGTCAGGAAATAAGGATGGAAGTGGGCGTAAAGGCTATGTGCGGAAACATCGAAATGAAAAGAAGCGGCTGACAGACGTAGGAAATTTTTCCATGGCAAGGAAGGATGCCCCATTGGCTCTAGTTGCACCTGCTGCAGCGCAGGCTATTGCACGATTCAGGCCGTTATTCAACCCTGCTCTTTTTCCATTAAAGACTTCTCCAGAGGGAATAAAGAGGGTGCTTTTTACAGAGACTGAAGACCGGTATGTCCATGAATTAACGCTTTTGAATTGCTCTAAACATGGATACATGACACGCGTGAGGCAATTGGTTGATATGCACTGTAGAAGAGTTCTGTAAGTGTTTATTGAGTTTTCAGAATTGAACATAGATTGGCTATTGGTAGCATCACGGGGGTTGTAATATTGATTTTTTTTCCTCCGATCTTGAGCTGTTGAGAGTGCAAGCAAGGTGGAAGGTACTTTGTTGATTGCAGAATTGCCTTCACGTCAGGATGCCATCGACTGTAGTAGTTGCAAAGTCTGAATTATCTTCGATATTTGTGCAAAAACGAACAGCATTTGCGGATAGCAGATGGAGTTTCAGTCAGAAGTTTTACGCAAAGGATGCAGCAAATCTGAAGTGCAGACATGGCCATTGTTGATTGTGGTTGAACTGTTAACGAATTTAGAGAGAAAACATTCTAATTTTTCTAAACGCGTCTAAG
This sequence comes from Zygnema cylindricum, assembly GCA_037447655.1. Taxonomy (NCBI): domain Eukaryota; kingdom Viridiplantae; phylum Streptophyta; class Zygnematophyceae; order Zygnematales; family Zygnemataceae; genus Zygnema; species Zygnema cylindricum. The sequence continues at coordinate 60,642 of JBBHKE010002879.1, forward strand.
CACTAAAATAATAAGCTTAGATATGTCAACTGTTCGGCTAAATACCCGAAAATTTATTTCGTCGATCATGAGATGATGCTGAGCTTTCTGAGGTTGGTTCTGCAGTTCCCATGATTTTCAAGCCCCACTTCAGGTTGCCTATAAGCAAAATAGTGAACATGCCCTTTATGTCTTGACAGATCAAAATTGTTGAGATTTCACAAAAAGAGAGTGATTCCAATTTGTCAGGTGTCAGTTTCTTTCCTTTTGGCAGGAACTGATGAAGGTTCTGGACTGTCGGGAGCTAAGTAAAGCTCTTTTTATCGGTGGGTTTTTGTTCATGGCAGATTGCTGGCCATGGGCGTCCACCTTTTCAATAATGATTGGGAGGCCATACGGCATCGATTTCTTCCCTCAAAGACCTCTCAACAGGTGGGATTTTTCCATAGCTCAATTTCCATATGAACATTAGAGTGGAATGGAAAGCCTGAGGCATACTTGGAAATTGTAGTGATGGGGCAAACCAGCTTAAGGAAGCCATGACGTCAAATATTTTAACTTATAAATGGAAGATTATTTTCTGTTCTGTTACTTTTGGATCATCACACCTCACATTAAAATTTGGCGAGGATGTGTTATTGCTCTTCGTAACATGCAATTGAATCTGATAACCCGGTTCAATGCTATTTTCTTTTGCCAACATTTTGAACTCTTGCAGGTGATAGTTGTATGTTTAAACTTTACAAAGTAAATTTCTTTTGAATTTGATTCTGATGCGTGAATGCCTGAGTTTGAAAATATCAGGAAAAAAGAGAAGTTTTTTTATGATGTAATTTTGTGTCATCGGAAATCATCATACACGTTCAAATTATGGACTTGCATCCATGGGTGCTGCAGTTCTGAACTTGAATCTGAGCTCAATGACAAGGATTTCCCAAAAACTTGAACTCTGAGATAATGTATGATTTAATTCTGAACTCCGGGCGCCAAAAAATTATTTTCGGTTCAATTGGTCTGTTGTTTCTAGTGACGTATATTGAGGACATTTCCTCTATAGTTGATATGAGCAATTGATTTATGCCTCGAGACGATATAGGGCCTGATATAGCTTTATTTTACCTCTTTCTGTATCGTATGCGGATGTTTAATACAGCGACCCAAAAAGAATCTGAAACCGTGTCAAAAAAATACAATCAGAGTGTCCGTTACCGTCAACCCTTCTGTAGAAGTCCGTTAGATTTGCTGACATAGATTGTCAAAAAGGAGCTCCGTTTTTGTCGAAATGCAGGAGTAAGGGCGTCTTTAAGATATATGTCTTATCCCTCTGTTTAAATTTTTGAAAATTGGACCCTAGACTCTTGTTCTTGTGTACTAGGATGAATTCTAATGTACGAATGAGGCTTTCACAGACGACGATCAACCTTACTGAATAAACGTTCATAAATACTTTCGAGGTAGAGCTGATGTTTAGCCCGAAAGTGTGCAAAGCGTTTGACGACCGTTCTACTGGACAGACCCAATTGCACTTGTGTTTGTTAGGTCGTATAGTTTACATTAATAATGCCAACTGCACTATATATGCAGTTGGGTCATACTGCAATTAATTCGTGAATCATTCATAAAGTTATAGTTTATGCCCATACTATTGAATGTAAACTGAGTTTCAAACTGCATGTGATCTGCAATATCACATTATTTTACACATGACTTTAGTTGAGCGCGACAGTCTGTGGCCTGTAAATTGGAAGCTGTTACTGCTATATAGCAAGGAGTTTGACATGACTTCAAATTTTATGAAGCAACATTCATCATATGTTGGAACATGTAGAGTGGCTTACACCAATTTTGATCGAAATTATAAAGTGGTTCTGAAAATACACCACCCATAGCTATTAGAGTTAACCGCTCTAGTTTCAGGTAGTGTTTGTGTGTTGATAACACTATTGAGCTACGTCACAAACATAATTTAGTGTGGTTAATTTCAATAAAGTGTGAACGCTAATAATTTGCTAACTCTAATAAAGATGGGCGGTGTAGTGTGGACCACAGGTATATATTATTTGAACAGCTTAAAGTTGGTGGCGTAGTAACTGTGGTGAGCGGTGTACTTTATTATACATCTTACAGTTTCAATTGATTCTTGTATCCCCCGTCTTTTTTCTTTTCGTTTGATTATTATGTCTTTTGCACTGTAAAATTTTTAAACTTTGCAGTTTAGTCAAGACCCTGCAAATCCTTTCTATGTTTGGCAGATTGAAAATGCTTTTTGAGTGTAATTTGCCTACCAGGGAACAACAATTTGTTTACGGGTGTTCTTTTAAACTGGTAGCTCCTTGCACAAGGTGCACTGCCCATCGCTATTAGCGTTAGTGAATTGTTTGCATTATTACTGTATTAGAATTAACTACACGTTTTACTTAAATAGTGTTTTTAACACTAATTGATGATTTCGGATCAAAAGCACTACTTGGAGTGAGAGTGATTAACTCTAAGTGCGATGTGCGTTGCAGTGTAATAGACCAGTCAGTATTTAAACCCAAGATCAGTGGTTCTTGTTATAATGTGATGCCACTGACATCTCTAGTCTAGCTACTTAGAATCAGCTCCACTTCTATAAATCTCCTAATACATATGATTCACCCCCCTCCACCATCTGATGTCCCATATCAAATCTCAAATACGAGGAGGAGTTGACCATGGTAATTCAATGGCACTTCAAAATTTGTCTTAACCCATTTCCCTGTCACTCGATGCAAACACAACTACGCCTTGCGTCACTGGAACCACATGCTATCAATCACAGAAATGAAACAGCCAGGATTTAGGGCCAGGAGCTATGGTTCACTACACCATTAGTCCCGCTACTCTCAAAATAGCTCCTATCCCTTCATTGAGTAGTCATCGGCCCTTTTAGCATCTGCACAAATGGCGTTTGTTGTCTTTAAACATATCACTTGTAGCGAAGTGCAACACTATCTACTACGCTTAAGTAGTAGTGCCATCGAGTACAACACTCTATCATGGTTATTTTCAAGTTCTTTCTCTCCGTTTTTTGGCATAAGTGAATAATGTACAGATAGTAGATTTTTTCAGAATTCAAATCCCCTTGGTTGTTTGCTATACTGCGTATTTATATGTGGCTATCATGTAGGTACGATACGCAAAGAACTTGCAGGGACTCCCGGAGGATGAGCGCTTAAGAATTTATGTCACGCAAGAGCTGGTTTACCAAGTACTGACATTGGGCACGTGCCAATGTCAGTACAAAAAATACTTGGTCATCGATGAAACGCTTGTTCCCCATTACTGTACAGTCTGCATTATTTTTTGGTTAAACTTTCTGGAAATGCATTTTTCTTTTTAAAAAATTTATTGTTCTGAACAATGCCGATTTACTTTCTGTTTTCTCACGTAGTTGGCGTGTAGAGCTCATCAGCTTAAGAATCACGAGCTACTAGGTTTAACTGACTCCATGGTATTGTCCCAGTAAGGATTTGAAATTAGCCAGGACCTCCCTCATGTGGAATATGTGTGGGAGGAAGCACACTGATTTGATTATGCAATAGAGGATTTTGGTTACGGCCCTGTTTTTAGTTCCAAGAAGGTATTAACTGTAGTTTTATCCATTGAGGTTGTTTGGATATCTCTGGATGTTCAATGGGAGACAAGGAAATTGAAAGTGGAAAGAGAGAGCGCAAAAACGAGAGATGTTATGAGTTCATAACTGAGTTTTGTGCTTTTGTTTGCTGAAGGTTGCTATCCGCTATAAAAACTGCTGTTCTGGGCGTCACCCAGCCAATCCTATCAAGGTATGCCCAGTGGAGCCCGTACATTTTCCTTGAAGCCAAATTTCAAGGAATTCTCACATATACAATTCCAGGATGCTTGAGAACTGGAAAGGGACCTACATTCTGCTCTCTGTGCAAGTCAAGTTTGGCGGGAATCATTTTGTTAAAGGTCCTGGGTTTTAGTTTAGGTTGAGTTTGAAAACATGGGAACTGTTATAAAGTTAAAAACTCGGTGGAACGTCTGTGGTGCAGGCTGTGAGGAACCTGAAAATGACACCTCTATCAGTTCAAGAGCAGATGGTCATTAATGAGGTGAGTGTTGCAACAATCTGGAATGTTTCACGAAGGAGTAACACTGACATGCCAAGTTTGCACGCATGGTTTACCTGTTTGGGTGTTCTTGTGCATTGGCCAATCCTAGGAAATCATCAGATCCTCAGTGTTTCAGCTTTGGTCCCTAATGGAGATATGGTGTTTGGCAAGTAGTATACTATGAGGTATAGCGTGTACTAGTGGCTGTGCAGATAGTCATGTAGAGAGCTTGTAGCAGGCTTACATGTATATTGTTTCTCTCATGAATCTTCGTTTTGGCGGCTCTTGTGTGCTAGGCAGCATGTCTTACGTTCATTGGTGAAGATCGATGATATGTAAGGTTTGTTCTGCTTTTAAATTTAGGTCTATCAGCAAGTGTCGTTATGTATCTTATCCACTGACTGCTGTTGCATTTATGATCAACCTCTTTGATACATATTCTTCTTTGTGAACTTAAAAGCATGGACCAGTGCGAATTAGTTTGAATTCCCTTATGGGTTGTTCCAGAGGAAATGCGGTGTAGTATGGTTCTCACAGGATTTCTACTATGGGAAATTTATGCACTTAAACTGGTCATGCTTTTGGTTCCTAGATTTAAATGTTGTGGACACATGATGTCGACGAGCCATACCATGCATAATGGAAGTTTATTGAAACTTATGTGTTCCTGGTATATCGTAGTGCCTTTTATTGTAACAAACTCTTTTATGTGGATGCAACAAGCAGCAAAGCGCCATGCACATTGTCATCTATTAGCAGAGAGATGATTTGTGTGACGAGATGGAGTATTGTCGTGGTTTTTCAACAGGCTCTCAAGGTCCGGCGTATGGACTGGGCTCAAGTTTGGCGCTACTGCGTCCCTTACAGAGATCCCGTTCAGCTTCCACGCCAATGGAGAGAAGCCAGTGGTCTGCCCCTGCAGTCCCGGAATGCCGCCAATGCACAAAAGCGCCGTCTTCAGAAAAAGGGGCAGGCATCTAAACAGAAGGAGCAAAACCAGGCAAACAAGTCGTCTGGAAATTTGGGAGGTCATTCTGGCTTCGGACAATCGGTAGTTGTGGTACGTGGATAGATGGCACATGTGCTTTATTGATGCAATTTTGAGGAATTGGGAAATTGCCTGACGTGATTGTGTTTGAATGGTACCTTAACTGGCCTGTTTCTGTGAGGCTTTGCAGGTTCCAGTGGACTCAGCAGAAGACAGAGCAGCCGCAGATGGAGATCATCACACGAATTATCCTGAAACTGAGCACATTCAACCAGGATTTTTGTCATCTTCAACTTTACCTTCCCAAATTCCAATTTCACAACCAATTGTTGCACCTAGCACTTCACAATCTTTATCTGCCCGTGCTGGACAGAACTTGGGATCTGTCGTAAATCAAGGTCCTTCAGGAGCTACAATTGAAGTATTAAGCACGCGCAATCAGGAGGCTGAACATTTGACTCCAGACACCACGTTGAGAAGAGATCGGGAAACTTTCTCTCCTGTCCCCGTTATTGATTCACCAATTGCATTTTTGGAAAAACGTCCTGTCCAAGAGCAATCCACCGCAAATGTTGGAGCTAATATTCCGTGCACGATTGGCAGTCAGCCAGGCACAATTTTACGGAGGAAAAGATATCGCAGAGGTCGTCTGCAGCCAAACCCATCGCTACCACCGATCATTCTACCAAATGGTAGAGTGATTCGTTTATCCAAAAAATCTCCTCATGACCCAACACAGTGTGCAGCATCACTGGGGATTAACAGGGAATCAGCCATGGTTAATATTGGGACTCGACATAGCACAGAGCAGGCTATTGCTACTCCTGGCACCGCTCTTGACTGTTCTCCTCGTTCTGAAGCGCCTCAGAATGTCTCTTTGACACAGAAAAACGTTGGTAAAAACCCACCCACTGGAATCGGAGTTTCTTGTGGAATCATTGAAAAAGTGCATCAGGCCGACTTGCAGCAAAACCAGGTCAGAAGTACAGGGAATGGATCGTCCAAGGCTTGGGATTCTCAATCACAGTCTCAGCACAACGGGGATGATAATTTATCACAGCAGGATGTTAATGCAGGGGGGAAAGGAAGTGGATCTTCCTCTCACTCAAAGTCAGCCAGTGACACTGACAGTCCTAATGAGCAGGACGATACGAGAAGGTGGCCTTGGAGAGACAAAGGGGATGAAGTCATGTTTGATCGCCCACACCCTCTGTTGTTTGGACTCCCCCAGACCAGACAAGAAGACCACAGGAAGTGGCAATTGGCACCTGGGATGACTCGCCCTGTCGCGGAGAAAGCGGTTACTCCATCGGCCAAAAGAATGTTGCTCGAGCTTGTGGGCTATGACGCTGCCACGGTCTCCCAATTGCAAAATGACTCTTTGTTGTACAATAATGCAAATAAGAATAACGCAAATAAGAATAACGAAAATAAGAAAAATGCAAATGCTGATGAAGTCACTGCAAATAACTCAGAGGGAGATGGGGAGCAAAGAAGGGGAGCTGGATGTGACGTCAACCAGGCAGGTCTCAGAGTTGAAGACAAAGATGTTGAAACGGTCCTGGCAAGACCTGGACAGTCACAAAACCATGTACCGGCAGGTGAAGCAGTCGGTTCGGCAGAGAAAGACCGGGGCCAGGACCGTAGTCGGAGAAGAGGCCTTGATATTGACCTGAACGAAGTTTGTGAGCCCGGCTCGGAGGACGAGAACTTTGACATTGTGATGCAGCACTATGAGAATCATCGGATGAAAACAAGTACATTCTCGACAGAGAAAGAGAGATGTGGAAAAACGGATTCAGACGAAACTGGGAATAACTTAGAACACAGTCATAGGGAAAATAATGTTTATGCCTCTGGGGTTGAAGCTCCAGCAGAATTGCAGACACATCGAGAGATTTTCAGGGATCAGTCCCATGCTCAAACTGTTCCCCTAATGGCAGGGGAGAGGGCGAGGGCCAATGAAGAAAGCTCGAGGGGAAGGTATAGCGGATTAGAAGCTCTATGCATGGGCTGTGATGTTATTGAATTTGAGTGCGAGGAGATGAGCGACTCAGAGGAAGAAGAGACCTCCTATAGGTGATTGTTGCGGGAACAGGACAGTTTCCCCGTTTCAGGAGTAGATGCTGTCACTTTTAGTCGTTGTCACTTTCAGTCACTGTCACTTTCAGTCGTTGTTTGATATGCAGCTGGGTGCAGTTCAACTGGGCTTGTGGGTTCGCTGACGGCCCATGAATAAATTTATGGCATCAGTGTTTCGCCATCAGTATTTCGCCATCAGTGGGGCTAGGTACTTCAGAAAACATGATACTGATTGGCGGATATACTGAAGATCTACCCTGTTGAGGTAATTGGTGTGACTCTCAAGAGCAAAGGAAACCAACGACAAAAGGATTATTCCACCTGGCTAGCCTTTGCGTCTGTTTTCTGTGGAGACAATTTGCCTCTTATTTCTACATGGCTTAGGCTGTGGCTGGAATCAGAATGTTTTTTGGCAACATTGCCATGTTGGGCGCATATACGGAACACAGCATGGTAGCAAAAGGATGTCGTGGCCTTGGTAATGGACGACTTCGACACCCACCCTTCGTTCTCAAGATTAGCCCAATGCATTAGGCTCCGTGGGTTTTTCGACAGTTACGTTTAGAGTGTTCATCCTCGAACCGACCACATGCTGTTCTGTGATTTTTTTGCTTGAACGGTTGCTTTGTTGACTTCAGACTAGGCCCTCTTTCGAGCGCGATTCCCCGATTCTTTGCAATTTTTTCTCCATGGTTGATGGTCGATTAATCAGAGTGTCCTTCATAATGGACTTGTTTGATGAAGGACAGCCGGGAGGGACACTTTGTCACCTTCTACATGTGCAGAATGTCATGGCACTGGCCTCATGTGGTTCAAAGAGGTGTCCTTTCTTAAAATGGAAAGGCGAACCTCGAACCCAGGATGCTAGATGTTTGCCATAGAAAATTCAAGACAAAATTGTCTGCTTGATCCAGTTTGGTCTTGAATGTATTTTAAATTTCGGACAGTAATCTACATTAAATTCAGTTAAAAAACTCGTCTTTTAGCACCTTGAGGCTTTTTGGTGAAACAACAAATTGTAATGTCTTTATTCATTATGGTGAAGGTGCTGTGGATATGTTGTGGAAGGCAAAAAATGGCGACAAGTTACAAGGGTTTCTTTTTGAGATGAGCCCTCTCAGTTGGCATGTGTCAACAAATTTGCTTATTATCTCCTTCCTTTTTGCAGTAGGCAGATGATTCTCCTTTACAGGAGCTTGATTCATGCATCTGTTTACTGTTGTAGTGAAATGTTCGGCTTTGTACCTTATTGACACCAATTGCACAATTTCACACGATTTGAGTACCATGTTGCTAGTATACCTAGTCACAAGATTTGACCACCGCGATGTTAAGTTTGAAAAATTTGTTTGTGAACGTTGATCTGTTTGAAAAGTCTTTCTGTTTTGTAGTGTATTCGTTTTGGATCTGTTTGTACTGTCGGTTGTTCGAGGGAGGGAGTATGTCTACAAATTTCAATATGATGTAATTCAAGAGTGTCGCATGTGACATAAACAAAGAGATGTTAGAACGATGTTGTCGCAGCGAGTTTTACTTGTATGTCAAAAAAAGGGTGAGTGTTTTATGCTTCATAGGTCTAAACGTGGCCAAATGTTATATGTTATTGGAAATCTATGACTGGAGCAATAAAAATAGTGGGCAATTGTCACGGTTATTGTTCAAAATTTCTCCTATGTCACGTGCACCATCCTCTCGTGTGGGGTTTCTTTTATTTTTCATTTCAAATAAAATTCACTGCATATACAGAGCTAATAAATGGATGCCAATTATTGATACTTGGAGATTTGCCCTTAATGTGAATCCCTAGTAAAGACAAACCCAGACTAAAAAACAGAAACATTCGGCCGGTTTAGTCAGTTTGCCGTAGGTTTATAAGTCCGGTTACACGGGACAATAACAAAAAAATGTTTGAACTAATAAGTATTTCTATAAAAGTACAATGTACGATTTTGAGACAAGTACAAACCCTAAAAGAAACTAAAATGGAACGATGATAAAAAATGTGACATCGAGGGGTTTTAGTGGGTTTTTATTTCTGTGGGAGGTAAGGGTGTTCTATCTTGTTGTTAGTTTTGTGCTTAACGCTCGTTTTCGTCTACTTTGTTAGTTTGCCCTTCTCTGTGTTTTCGTCTCTTTGCTGTTATTCTGCTTAATAACCTCAACACCGCTACACAAACAAAAATAATAAACAAACACACGTGTAGGATACGCTTGTCAACTATGTTGAGGAAAATAGATGCAATGCCCTTAAAATTATACCTATCGTTATGACAACAATGTAGGAAAAAACATAAAAGTAAAAAAAAATCCTAATATTGGGAATTTGTAATTGCCGCTTGACACGAATGACTAGGCGCCACCAAATATGCGCCTTTTTTTCCGAGAAAACATGTTTGAAATAGGCCTCGATTCCATTACGCGGTCCCTGTAAACGTACGGAAACGTCTATTGACACAGTTTACTGGCAGTCAGTTCCATTTTTTCGGGCCAGTAAACAACCTTTCGCAATTATGATTGGTGCCACGTAGGTTACTGGTCACATTATGAAAATCTAAAAATATTCTTCAAACGTAAAATCTGAACGCAATATCTGTACCAGCGGAGGTAGTTAATGATTCGTACGAAAATTTTGAAAATGGAAATCAAAATTTCGAAATGGAATGGCAAAAAGAAGAGGCAAACTTTGAAGGTCGGTGGATGTCAGACGGAGCGTGCGAGGATAACTTCGGATGACCTACATCCAGCGTGTCAAGAGGCACATGGCCTGTACGATGTGTAGGCCCGTGATAACTTGTTCGAGGTGGATATTTTTGTGATTTTTTACGTGTACCAATGGTACACGACCAATGTGAAGTAACTCTCATCACGAAGAGATTTTCTTCACACTGGATGATTTGCGCGATTGCTTCGCGGATCTGGAAAAGTGAAACATCCAACGGTCAATACTTACGCCTATAAAATTGGAGCATCTTGATAGCTATCCGGTAAACATGTTTCGTTTGGAAAAAAAAAAATGATACGAATCTGTACAAAAACGTACTGCGCCCAGTAAACAACCCCACTTTTCCTCTAATGGAATCTAACCCTTGTGTGAAACACATATTCTATGGTTGGCATACACGTGGCTATTCACTATACAGTGTTATGTTTTTCTTTTTGTTCCATTTGGTTTGAATATGCAATCAGATTGCATTTTGTAGTTATTTTTAGTACGAATGAATAATAGAAAATGTATAAACAGAAGTCTTTAGAGGTTTTCATATTGTTAACTTCAAAAAAATTGTGAAAACGACGTTTCAATTAAAAACGTTTCAAGTTTGGCAACAAAACCCATCATCACTGTCGCCGATTTCATATAACAACAATGATTGGTGGACGGCGCTTCTGTATTATTTGCTGGGAGTGTCTGTGGACACACCCTAGATTCTGTCATTTAGCCACACCAAATCTTTATTTCCGTACAAGGGTTTCAAGGCTACACCGTGAATCATTATTAGCGTTTAGAAATTATTAATGTTAATAGTTAATTTGTGTTATTAATGCTAATTTGGATTTTGCAAAATTAAAAAAAAGAGTTTAACTGTATTGCCATAATGTTGATTTGGGTACACACAGTAAAATAGGTAGAAACACAAAACCTGACAATCCGTACAACGTCGCGTCCTTTTACTATAAATAATCCATAATTCTTATTTGGGTTTTCGGGTTAATAATTACTATGCCGTTCATACTTATACACTAAAATAGGTACGAGTACAAAACCATTTATTCTAAACGCAGTTCTGTATGCAACCGACATAAGTTAACTACAATTCCCGATGCGATTTTCCGTAATGAGAGTACATTCTTTGTCAGAACAAACACTTTCCGTAACCACTATTCAAGAAATACCTACGTCATAATGGGTGCGGCTAATTTACAAGAACCGTAATAAACTACAAGGTAAAATTAGATTTGTTAATTCTATTTCAGGTTTTGAGGTGAAAATTTGGGGGTGCCGATATAGAGTACATAAGGCTAATAACGATTCACGGCCTAGTTGTCCCGTGCGCATAATACGCACGAAACGAACGCGGGAATACTTTGCACGATACGCATTTAACGATGAAAAAAATGTTATAAAATGCGTACCTGACTATGTACCAGTACGTTTCCGTACATTTGCGTACGGTCTTCGTATATTTCACTACTTTTAGGGTTATAAAAAGGGGTTTGTGGAATTTTAGGGTACATTCTCGTGCATTCTCATAGATTTTTGTTAAACAACCAACTTTTATTCGTACATTTGCGTACAATGACCGTACATTTTTGTACTTTTGACGATTATTTTTTCGAGATTTTTAGGGTACATTTTTGTACGTTTCTGTATATTTCAGTCATACGGACTTACATCTTTCGTGCATCTACGTACAACGTCCGTATATTTCAGTAGTTTTAGGGTTATTGAAGGGGGAATTTTAGGGTGTTTTCGTACAAGGGTTATTGAAAGGGGGATTTTAGGGTGTTTAAGGTACTTTTCGTGCATTTCGTACATTCCGGTAAAAACTGCTTTACATAATCCGTACTCTTAGGTTTTTTAGGGTGCACCTTTCGTACAATAATGTACATTTCTGTATGTTTTTCGTACGTTCTAGAATTTTTTAAGGATTTTTTATGGTTAAGGGGACGATTTCCGTACGCTTTCGTACATCGTACAACGAAAACAAACGAGCGGTAGGAAAGTAACGAGTACTATGTAAAAATCGTAAAAAAGTCGAAATACGTACGATTTGGACAACTAGGATTCACGTGTACAGTTCCACCGACCCATTTCTGTACGTCGTTCAGCTTATTGACACACTTTTGTCGACAGCTTGGGCAAAACAAACTGACAGAACGTCGCCGACTAGTATTAGCCGGCTAATCAATTAGCCGTCACGTCATGACACAATGCGACGAAATTTTTTCTGGTCAGATTTGCTTCAAATTTGCAGTCATTTTTTTTTTTTAGTTTTGTGATCACAATGGCTTTCAAGTTTTTTTCGTAACACTCTGATTGTGCAATATCCATTACAGTGTACGGAAATATAATCTACAAAAAGCTTTTCTTGACCAAATCCATTTCAAGGTTTCAACAGCCCCCCCCCCCCCCCCTCCCCTCCTCCGAAAGATATTTCCTGACACGTGACAGAAACATCCTCCGCTTATTACCACAGGATCTGTAGTTCGGAAGGCCAGGATCTACTCCGGATATCACGGGGGATAAATGTTGGCGAACGCATTGCTGGACATCAGAAAGGTGGAAAACTGGAAATGTTAAACAGTTGCCGGCTAGCCATGGCCGCCAAACTATCAGCACCCGACAATGACTCCGTACGATTTATCAGACAGGAGTGCGTTCCTAGGAAGAAATTAGGTGTGCCCGTAGCATTTTCCATGCATCAAATCTCTTTGAGTCTCTTGTTTTATCTTGTACGGACGGCGGGATATGTCCGCAGATTTTGGAGCCTGAGTGATTGCCGGACAGCCCTTTGTTGGCCTTCTTTGCCCCCGGCAGCATGTGCGCTGACGCGGCCATGGGAGGCCCATCGGATGTGTCGCGGCAGGCGGCAGGCGGCAGCAAACAGGGGCCGCGCGATTGTGGCGCAGACGGCCGCAAACTACACCGCGAATCGTTATTAGAGTAATGAAAAAATTAGAGTAAAAAAACCAAAAAAAACAATTAGAGTAATTGACGCTAATTTATGTGATAGAGCTTTTTCAACTATGAAGTTTACTCTAATCGGAAAGTACGGCACGTGCGAATATATGTTCCTATTTGTTTATAGAAAATCCCTAGTTTTAAAACACATCGCGCATGTGTTTTAAAGATAAGGTTGAAGATGACGTTTTTTGTCGTCGAAGTGGTTCGAAAAACACAAGACGACAAATTTTTGTACATTCTAAGTTCGAGGATGACGCAAATTGTACCCTACAAATTTGCGATTTTTTCGTACGGTTGGAACTTAGGCAGTACGGCGCTAAGTTTTACAGGAAAACGACAGAAAAAACCCGTACTTATGCACATGGGGACACACCCTGACTAGGCGTGCGCCTTATTTTCCGAGAAAACTTGTTTGAAATAGGCCCCAATTCCATTACGCGGTCCCAGTAAACGTACGGACACGTCTATTGACACGGTTTACTGGCAGTCCGCTCCATTTTGTCGGGCCAGGAAACAACCTTTCGCAATTATGATTGGTGCCACGTAGGTTAGTGTTCACATTATGCAAATCTAAAAATATTCTTCAAATGTAAAATCTTAACGTAATATCTGTACCAGCGGAGGTAGTTAATGATTCGTACGAAAAGTTTTAATTTTGAAAATTGAAATCTAAATTTCGAAATGGAATGGCAAAAAGACACGGCGAACTTTGGTCGGTGGATGTCAGACGGAGCGTGCGAGGATAATTTCGGATGGCCTGCATCCAGCGTGGGAGGAGGCACATGGCCTGTACAACGCGTGGGCATGTGATCGCCTGTTCGAGGTGGATATTTTTGTGATTTTTCACGTGTACCAATGGTACACGAGTTAGAGTAGCTTCACAGTGGACGATTTGCGCGATTGCTTCGCGGATCTGAAAAATTGAAACATCCAACGGTCAATACTTACGCCTATAATATTGGAGCATCCTGACAGCTATCCGGTACACATGTTTCGTTTGACAAAAAAAAAAAATGGTACGAATCTGTACAAAAGCGTACGGCACCCAGTAAACAACCCCACTTTTCTTCATAGTTAAATCATGCGCATAAAACGCACGCATGAAACGCCCAGAAAATAACGAATATGCGCATGAAACAAAATTCATTTTTTTTTTAAATGCGTTGACCTAGTTTGACTTTATAATAAAAGAAAAAACAGAAAAAGAAGTCAATCAAAAATACTACTACTACAATCAAACTTAATATTTTTTCACGTTAATACACGCACTGTTTAATTAGAGTTAGTTACCATAATTTCAACTGTTTTTAAAAAGGTGCAATGTACAAAATGTTGTTATTCCGTACTAATAGTGCTCTTAGTTTTGTACAGACGTACAAAATAAGTGTCAGATATAGGTGTCGACAGGGTAAATCGAGTGCGTCGCCATGGTTTAGCGTACTCAGATATAATTCAAGTTATAAAGACGAAGGAAAATCGCGAGACCCTGTTCACACATGTTCAAGCGTCGAATATGTGAACATAGACTATAGGCACTATTAAATTAACGTTAGCTACTCTAATTTCGATTGTTTTTTAAAAGTGCAATGTACGAAATGTGTAACTCCGTACTAAAACTGCTCCTTACTTCATACGGTCGTACAAAATAAGTGTCAGATAAAAGGCGTCGACAGGGGAAATTGAGTGCGTCGCCACGGGAAATCGTACTCAGATTTGATTATAAGTCATAAAGACGAAGTAAAATCAATAGAACCTGTTTTTACATGTTAAAGCGTCAAACATGTGAACATAAACTATCGCGTCTACATCCAAATTAGTGTTAGGTGTATAAAGTATTATTAATTTTTGTTGGCATTAGGCTTTTAAACCCCAAATAGAGTTGGTAACACTATTAATATTTGTACACTAATCATTTTTTAACTTTAAAAGCGATTCACGGTGTACTTTCAACCCTTTTTTTGAAAATGTTGGTACATTGTATCCGTAAGTTTTTCCGTACGAAAAGTATACGCATTTTACGAAAGATTCAAAATCCAGAAAAAATAACGAAATTTCGTAAAAATGTCAAAATCCGTACGAATGAGACATTTATGACTTTTCCTCTAATGGAATCTTACCCTTATGCGATACACATATTCTATGGTTGGCATACATGTGGCTATACACTATAGAGTGTTATATTTATATTTTCTTTGGTTTGAATATGCAATCAGATTGCATTTCATAGTTGTTTTTAGTATGAACGAATAATAGAATAAGTATAAACCATAGTTCAAAAGTAGGTGAAAGTAGGCCCATACAATATGCCTATTGTACGCAATACATACAATATGGCCTTAAGACCATAGTTGTTCACGGCGATTAGTGCGAACGTACCGTACGTGACGAATTATACGTAACAAACGCATTGAACCTTTTGATCAAATCGCAAAAAATCGTTAATGAATTTCCTTCCGTACTATTCCGTACATAAAAAAACAAAAAACTATTACATATAAAGCAGTTTGCGAGTTTTTCTCGTTGAATGAGCGGTAGACAAATAAATTGATTAATATTTTATCACAATTTTTGTTGATAATGGAATGACATTACCAAATGGTAGCCCTGTCGTTCACCTTAATGTACGCTACGCAGCCAATGTACCCGGGTTCGAATGCTACGAAGATAACAATTTTAGCAATTTCGTCTCTGTTCCATGGCGTCTTCTTTCAAAAAAAAATTGAAGAAGATGCCCGTACAAATTTGAAACTGAACGCGCGAAATTATTGTGAAGTTCAACGTCTCTTTTCGAAAATTTCCGTACATTTTCGATTATATAACGTACAACTTCCGTGGTATTTCTGTTCAGTTCACTGAACAGAAAGTACCAATAAGTGCGACCCATATTTCCCGTTTTATTCCGTACATATCCGTAAAAAAAATGAGCAGTTACAGTAATTAGTTTACAGGTTTCCGTAAAATTCCAGTTTCAGTTTACAGTGCACATTTTTTTACGATTTTTTCAAAAGTCACGAATTATACGTTTCAATCGCAAAATAGGAAAAAATCGCGCGATTTGAACAACTATGGTTAAGACCCATGTTGTATTGGTCGCAAAATGAAAAATAATAGCAACAGGGTTGAGTTGCACATCGATCGACAGAGAATTAAACGTCATGTCTAAATTTTGAAAAACATTCGGACAAATTTTTACTTTTCCGTGATTTTTGAGGTAGTTTTTTTTTAAACCGTCAGATTTAGACGATCGAACGGTCACTGATCAAAGTAGCGATCTAACAAGATCACAAGAAAAGCCCATAACACAACTAACGATAGGACTTACGTCCGCATTATTTTTTTTTCCGGGTTTTTTTTCCCGCGGAATGTCCTCTTATGCCGTGTCAGTTCGCTAAAAAATTTCGTCCAGCGGCCTGCGCTGTACTATGATGATACGTTAGATTCGTACGTTCGTACAAGAGTGTGCACAACGCACACACATACAGTATGCCTACACTGCGCTAGTTTTGTGGCAAGTTTTGTGCGCCTACCAAACATCTAATTTTGAACTATAGTATAAACCGAAGTCTTTAGAGGTTTTCATATTGTTAACTTCGAAAAAAATTGTGAAAAAGACGTTTCAATTAAAAAGTTTGAGGTTTGGCAACAAAACCCATCATCACTGCCGCCGATTTCATATAACAACAATGATTGGTGGACGACGCTTTTGTACTATTTGTTGGGAGTGTCTGCAGACACACCCTAGATTCTGTCATTTGGCCACACCAAATCTCAATTTCCGTACAAGGATTTTATAGCTACAGTTCCACCGACCATTTCTGTACGTCGTTTAGCTTATAGACACACTTCGGCGACAGCTTGGGGCAAAACAAACTGACAGAACGTCGCCGATATAATATTAGCCGGCTATGTTTTTAGCTGTCACGACACAATGCGACAAAAAATTTTCTGGTCAGATTTGCTTCAAAATTTGTAGTCATTTTTTTTTTTTTTTAAAGTTTTGTGATCACAATGGCTTTCAAGTTTTTTTCGTAACACTCCGATTGTGCAATATCTATTACAGTGTACGGAAATATAATCTACAAAAAGCTTTTCTTTTGATCATATATGACCAAATCCATTTCTCGTTTTCAGCAACCCCCAAAAAGTCCTCCTTGACGCGAGAAAGAAACATCCTTCGCTTAAACCACAGGATTTGTCGTTCGGAAGGCCTGGATTTACTCCAGATATTATGGGGGATAAAATATTGGCGAACGCATTGTTGGACATCAGAAAGGTGGAAAATTGGAAACATAAACAGTTGCCGGCCGTATTTCTCAGCTTTCCGGCTAGCCATAGCCGGCAAACTGTCAAAACCCGACGACGACTCCGAACGATTTATCAAACAGGAGGGCGGTCTTGGGAAGAAATTAGGTGTGCTCGTAGCATATTCCTTGCATCATATCTCTTTGAGTTTCTTGTTATTATGTCGTACGGACGGCGGGATCTGTGCGCAGATTCTGGGAGCCTGAATGATGGCCGAACAACCCTCGGTTGGCTTTCGTTGACAACAGCAGCAAAGGCGCTGACACGGGCATGGGAGGCCAAGCGGATGGGTCGCGCCAAAGGGCAACTTATGGCAGCAACGGGGTGAATCCCTACGCAAATCTTGACCGTACGATTATGGTCCAGACGGCCAGACAAAAATTAGATATTAAATAAAGTGGCCCAATTGGGCGCGGCCCAGAGAGAACGAGTTAGATATCATGCCAGTTTGGAAGTCGACGCTAACATGCCGCTACGTTATGGTTGCTTTCTACTGTCCAACGAAACTCTTGTTTCATGTGAATCGCTCGGACAAAACTAGTAAAAACCGTACGATCCATACAAAATCGTTTTCAATGATTGAAAAAGGACTCTTTGTGATAAAAGGCGGAAACTAAAAATATTTGGGGGTGTTCTCAAAATGCGATTCCAAATTTTGAATTCCTCGAACCAAAATTCAAGCCATAGTTCAAAAGTAGGTGAACGTACGCCCATACAGTATGCCTATTATACGCAAAACATATAATATGCCCTTAAGACCCATATTGTAATGGCCGCAAAATGAAATAAAATAGGAACAGGGTTGAGTTGCACATCGATCGATAGAGAATTAAACGTCATGTCTAAATTTTGAAAAACATTCGGACAAAAAAATATTTTTCCGTGAGTTTTGAGGTACTTTTTATTTTAACCGTCAGATTTGGACGATCGGACGGTTGCCGATCAAAGTAGCGATCTAAGAAGATCACATGAAAAGCCCATAACACAACTTACGATAGAACTTACGTCCGCGTTTTTTTTTTTTTTTTTTTTTTCGGGATTTTTTTCCCGCGGAATTGCATCCTACGCCGTGTCAGTTCGCTTAAAAAATTCGTCCGGCGGCGTGCGCTGTACTATGATGATACGTCATATTCGTACGTTCGTATCGGGGTGTGCACAACGCACACACATACAGTATGCCTCATCAGCGCGAGTTTTGTGCCAAGTTTTGTGCGCCTACCAAACGCTTAACATAAAAACGCCTACTTTTGAACTATGATTCAAACTATACAGGGCGGTCGTCACTGCCACGCGACCGGTTTTTTTGTCCGCTCTTTATCGCACGTGTGAAAATGCATCCTCAAGCCATCATCTTTCTGTTGCTGTGCCACGTGGCGTGTACATTGGCGGTCACCATGTACAAGCTTGACTGTGAGTATCTCTCTCCCCGCGCTCTCACCCCCCCCCACCCCCTTGAATTTTCTCCAACTTTTTCCTCTTATTCCTCCCTCCCACGTGCAACTCCTTGCCACTTGTCCCATATCTAGACTCGTTGCCCTTACCACGTGTACCCTCCTAGCAGACAACGCCCTCGTCACCGTGAAAGATGCCATGGCTTCCAAACGCTTCCCCGCCATAGCATGCGACAGGCCGTTCTCGTGCGACGAAAACGACCGTGTTCTGTCAATGTATTTGTTTTTTTTTTTGTTTTATGTTTATTTCACGGGAATTGCTTTGTAGACACCCCAAACTGGTTGACTCCTTGGAAAAAAGAGTTGTACGCAATTGTACTCTTTTAAGGACCCGTACTCGGTTCCTAGGGGTGTGCACCCAATCGCGTCAAAATTTATGCTTTCGCACAGACGGCCGCTAACAATGTAGTGGGAACTATGAAGTGCAGGTTTTACTATCGATTGCCACGTGGCATCGAGCGGCTGTCAATTTTTCAGCGTTGACAGACTGTCAACTGGGAAACCGAACCGACTGTATCCATCGAGTCCGTACATAGTTTGGATTATGTACCATAGTTCAAAAGTAGGCATTTTTATGGTAAGCCTTTGGTAGGCGCACAAAACATGGCACAAAACTCGCGTAGCGTAGGCATATTGTATGTGTGTGTTGTGCACACCCCTGTACGAACGTATGAATCTGACGTATGATGATAGTACAGCGCACGCCGTCGAACGAAATTTTTTAGCGAACTAAAACGGCGTAGGATGACATTCCGCGGGAAAAATAACCCGGAAAAAAAAAACGGACGTAAGTCCTATCTTAAGTTGTGTTATGGGCTTTTCATATGATCTTCTTAGATCGCTAATTTGATCAACGACCGTAAGATCGTCCATATCTGACAGTTTAAATAAAAAGTCGCTCAAAACTCACAGAAAAAAACTTTTTTGTCGGATTTTTTTTGTCAAATTTAGACATGACATTTAATTCTCTATCGATCCATGTGCAACCTAACCCTGTTACTATTTTATTTCATTTTGGGGCCAATACAATATGGGTCTTAAGGGCATATTGTATTTTTTACGTACAATAGGCATATTGTATAAGTGTACTTGCACCTAATTTTGAACTATGTTCTGTACTTTACATTGGCCGGTTTCGGCATACTTTCACATATGTAAAACTTATTTCCACTGAATAGTCCGTTTGGTTCGCCTGTCGGCAGTTAGGTTCTCTCAAAAATATTCAATGGTATAGTGCAGTACATCACACTGTGAATCGTTATTAGCGTATAGAAATTATTAGTGTGAATAAAGAATTAGTGTCATTTACACTGTCGTGCATGTGTCAAAGAACGTGAAGATGCATGTGACATCATCAACTGTGCTCCACTTAAAAATGATGAGAATATATTGTGAATGAAATAAGACATGAAAAAGAAAAATGAATAAATATAACGATAGGCAAGGTGGAATAAAAAGAAAGGTCAACGACTTAGCTGGTTATGGTTCGGTCGGTTTTTTCCTAAGCCGATGGATGGCCACTAGGCCCCACGATCTATTTATATTCCTTGCAGGGGTTATCTTATCGAGAATAATCTGAATTTATACTTAAATAAAACAAATCAAAGCATAAACCACCGAGAAAGACAAACAAAGACTGAAAACGACAATATGCCAAACACTTATGAGGTTTGAGATAATCCAACCCAAAGATGCGCATAAGCCAAATATAAATAAATACACAATCACAAGAAATAACAAAAACAAAACGACAATCCCAACATGCAATTTCGACACTAATTAAAGTTTAGCCACAGCCGGGAAAAAAAGTTTGTGTTGTGTGAACGCGATCGAAATCCACTCGAACAGACGAGAGAAGTGAAGGGAAACCGTGTAGGTCTTGGCCGAAGCCGTATAGATTAATATGTAAGGCTTTACAATATAGATTAATATGTAAGGCTTTACAAGATATTGATAATGTAATAGAAAACTAGACGCTTCACGCAAAGGCAGAAAATCGCCTCTAAGCTGTCCGGACAATTTTACAAATAAAAAGATGGCTGCAGAAAATCCTCAATACTGAAAATAAATCAGTAAATAAATAAATAAATAATTCATGCACTTGAAAATTCTGACCAGGAAATAATCTATGATGAACTAAGTAAAAAAAACTACGTTTAGCGAAAACAGGCCAATCAGAGTACATCGTGCTATGTAAATATTTGCGTCTAGTTTGGATTCAGCCAATAGGAGGCCGAAATCCTATGCCCTACGTTACAGAATCTATAACCTACGGATTTAAACCCTTCCTATCTACATGTGTATGCGTGAACCTCCAAATGGTTCACGACTTGAAATGGTCCAATCACGTCGCTTCGTTAGAACTGACAACCGATTTGTCTGTCACTTGCGTCGATGGTCCAGATGAGATGTTATGAAAATCGCATACTTTATGTCGACGTCTGAGATGCTACTCCACGTGAAATGATTAAAATTTGTTGTCGGCCAGGATTCAAGGGAATGAAAGCTTGTACGGTAGGACCGCAGATACGGTCCACTTTGTCGTCGCGCGAATTCTGGAAAATGTAAGTCGTACGGTCGACGTGAAATGATCGAAGTTACCGTCAGCGAGAATCGCGGAAAATATATATAGTACGGTAAGTTTGTTTGTACCAACGTGAATTTCAACATGAGTTTTCGGCGGAAAATCCTGGAGAAATAAATAAGTACGGTCGACGTGAATCGACCCAATTCACATTCGTCGAAAATCCCGAAAAATATAAGTCGTACGGTATAAGTTGTCGTCGGCAAAAAACCCGGGAATTCTGAGTTGTACCGTCAACTTGTCGTCGGCGCATATTACGGCCAAAAACGAATACGTACGGTCGACGCTTACGGCGATGTACAAATTGTACGATTGACGCGAACGCGAAATGTGGGTATCTACGGTCTTGTGAAACCCGAATAACACCCAAATATAAATTAGTGTGGCGGTTGCCCGTCCTAACACCTAAATATAAATAATTAGAATGGCCGACGAGATGCGGCATGACAACACTATATTGTGTATCAATCCCATTTTCAAAAAAATGTTTAATTGTAATTTCTCCATAACGTTGATTTAGGTATACACGATCCGCCGTCATAACATATACGTTAAAAAAGCCAGAAGTACAAATTTTGACAATTCGTACGACGACGCGTCTTTCTAGCGTTAAAATCCATAATTCTATTTTTGGTTTTTTGATACACAATCATGATGCCCTTCATAATTATACACTAAAATAGGTACGAGTAAAAACCGTCGCAACGTACGGGTTTATGTACCTTCACTTAAGTTCATTCATGATTCTAATAAGCGTGTGTTTCGCGTGCGGTGAATATGATTGCAATAAAAAAGGTGAGAGGACAACATAGGACAAAACATACATTTTCAGGCCATACATTCGACTCCATGCTTCGGGTTGTAAAACATAGTTACGTTATAACTCTACGTAACCATACAATTTTAATATGTTCATCAAGTTTTGTTTTGTATTGTGTATTGAACGAAACTATAACGGTAGGTATTATATGTTTATGTTTCGTTTCACAAACTTACATTGAACTGAGTGATTGATTTTTATTTCCTTGTCGTTTGCGGGGAGAAAGAACGTTCTATGACATTAAATAAGGACCGTTAACCTTAATAAGGTGCCCGGTGGGTTGTTTTATTATAATTCATGCATTGTTATATTGGGACATAAGTCTAATAAGGATGTGTTTACTTAAATCAAACGTTGAGAAAACCTCATATTAGTATCACTGTTAATTCTAATTGAATGTAAAACGGAGAAAAACCACTTATTAGGATACATGTTAATTCTAATTTGAGGTAATATGCCGACAAAAGCTAATCAACCGCCGTCAAAAGTGTATCTTTGGTTGTTGCCGAAAACACGTGGCATGTTTAATATCCACGTATTTCTAAAGTTGGTCGGGTTTTGTAGGTGACGTTGGAAAAACTGTTTATTAATGTTACGACTCTCGCATTTCATCCCATCAACATTTTGCCGTGCAGCCTATAAGCTGGATGTGTTTCCATAGCGATTTCATATATCTTTTTATATGTATTTCCAGCTAATGACCTTTTGAAGATTTTGGTTTTTTGCTCTTTCTTTAATTTTATTGTTTATTTGTTTTTGTCTTTCTAATAACTAATTATTATAGCTGATGAAACTCTTCCCTCTCCAAAATTTCCAGCCGAAGTGAATGGATGGTTTTTTTTTGCTGTAAAATTAGTCTACCTGCAAATCTTAGATTTGGAAAATGAATAGTATTACCGTGTTATTTTTCGTCCGCAGTCTTGGAATGTATTTCTACTCTTATTTTTGGTCAGTTTAGTGCTTAACTATTTTAAATATGGGAAATAATTATTTGCAGAATTCCACAAGGTTTGCAGTTTTCTGTTGGTACTTTCCTACTATCTTCCATGACATTAAAACAAAGCTAACCATAGAAAAACTTTTGTCACACAGTCTCACTCTGGATTTTAACTAACTAAAGTTGGTGATATGTTTTTTGTATTCAAGTATTGTCCTGGAATTGTTGCTTTCCGTGAAATCTGAAAGTACCAGAAATCAACTAAGTTTCTCATCCACAAGTTGCCATTCCAACGCCTTGTTCGTGAGACTACGCAGGATTTCAATACGAATCTCTGATTCCAGAGCTCGGTTGTTCTAGCTCTTCAGTTTCGCTTATTTGGGTAGTATGTTTGAGGACACCAATCAACGTGCTATTCACGCTAAGAGAGTCACCATTATGCCAAAAGATGTCTAGCAGTCCAAACATATCCAAGGAGAACAGGTTTAGAAAAATATTTGAACCCTTATTAGAATCAGACGAAAGCAAAGCAACAGCAAGAATAGATGAGTAAAGCAATTGTCGCTCTATAATGGACTTGTAAATATTGGTAGAAGTAAAGCTAAAGTTTCCTAATGTTGTATGGAGAAAATTTTATAATTTTTTTACAGTTGTGTGGAGTAAAATTTGTAGTTGTTAGCTACAGTTGAGTTTCCATTTCGATTATGTGTTTTTATTTTGTTTTGTCCCTCCTTTTTTTCCCTTTTTTTTGATTGAAATTAAATATGTAAAAGATGGTACTCATTAAAGTACAACTTTCTGCTGTGCATTTAAATGCAATTCTCTGGCCTTTCGGTGTTTCTGTATCGACGACATTGAAAATTCATGAAATTCCATCAAGCTTTTTTTGGCTATAATTTTTTTTGTCGTTGTTTTTGTTTTTTTTTTTATTTTTTGTTTGATTTGGTTCTAGAGTTTCAAAAATTTTTAATTGGGGCAGGTTGTTTGTGTTCCCATCAAGAAAGCGTTACTGATAACTATATTTTATGTTTCACTGTGCTGTTTCGATTCGCTCCATTTCGCGTCTCTTGAATTAGCGAGGTTTGGATAAAGTAGCTACACTAGAGGTCCAGTTGGCTGAGTTCTTGGGATATTTTTAAAGGCCTTGCTAAGTTGCAAAATTAAGCTTATAATGACTTATTTTACATTGAGAGTGTCAGTTAATTCTCATGAAAAATTTGTTGCGGCTCTTAGACGCGAAGACCCTTCGTTGAAACAACAATTCTTCAATCCGACTGTTCCTGGTTGACAAGATGCCATGTTGCTTAAAGCCCTTTTTTGCCCACTGCTTTATGAATGTGCAAAAATTACTGTTAACTGACACTTGTAAGTTAGACAGTGAATTTTAATCTCATAAGAAATGGAAAATAAGTTTGGAAGCACCAACATGTATAAGAAATCAGAGAATTACAAAGATGTAAGAAAAGTTGAAGGTTAGTGCTTCTCGTGGGGCTTTCAAAGATATGGGAATGACGTGTGCGACTTCAAAAGTTTCAGGTGTTCAGCGGCGAAACTGCTTCGTCGTCATCTCCGGAAAAGTAGAGTCTGCACTTTTTGTTTGCTGTCATCATAACGATGACTCTGTCTCATCGCATGGCCTTACAATGACGAGGTTGGTTCGTCGCTAGTCTATGAAGAGTGAGTTTGCATAATAGGTGAAAAAGATTATGGTTATTAACAAAAAAAAGGGTTTTTACTTTGCAACAAATTGGTATTTTTACTGGGTTGAAACCATAAAAACCGGAGTGAATAAAGAAAGCAGATTTATCTGTGTAGGAAAAGAAAATTACGACTAAGATACGGTGAGCAGTAGGATAAACAAAGTCATATTTTCAGCATATACAGATGATACACAAATAAATAGATGCGAAGAACATTTAATATATTTCAAAATGAAAAAGTCATCAAAACAACATCAAAACAAATGAAAAAAGACAAAATGAATAAAAAATGGAGAATAAGTTGACACAAATAAAGTCATTCATTATCAATAATGGAAGAAAATTTACAAAAATCGTATAATTAACGGTGATATCTTTTTACAACGTTATAATATAACAAAAATGTAGTGAAACATTAATCTACAATATAATACAAAGCTCTATTTACTACAATATTCCTAACGCTTGCGTCTCTAGCACAAAAACCCACATTAAAAAAAAAATTACCTTTGTAATACTACACACACTAACTAAATAGTAACGATCCGACACGACGAAGATAGATCCGTGAAAAGTTTTTCACGGTTTTCTCCAAACGTTGTCATCCGCTCCAACACATTGAAGATAATACTTTCTTTTTCCCTCCGATCATATGTCGGCGTAGGTGTCTCGTAATACAACGATCGTCGGATGGATGTTCATGGTCGATTAAAGTCTCAAATACAAAAGAGAAGGAGAGAGAAAAGGAATAATGAGCAATAATGAGAGAATAAAGTGTGTTAACGGATGGACAAGGGACACTCGCAAAGAGGAAAGGAAAGGGGGACGCGGATGAGGTTGAGTGGAAGAGAGAGTGGATGAGGAAGATTAAGAGAGTGAGGAAGAGAAAGTGGGAGGGGGTGAAAGAGGGAGAGGTGAAGGGCGCATAGAAGTGAATTACGTGGATGGAAAAGAAGGAAGGCATATTTAAAGGGAAGAGGGGGATTAGGGATAGGGCAAATACTTAGGAGAGGAGTAGGGACGATTTAATAGAGAGGGATTGAGAGATAGACAAAGAGGGACAAAGAATGAAAGACATAGAGAGTGGTAAGAGGAGAACGAGAGAGAAATGTAAAGAAAGGGTATGGGACAGAATGAGGGAGAGAGAGAGAGAGAGAGAGAGAGAGAGAGAGAAAAGTGTGTTAGAGGATGGACAAGGGACACTCGCGGAGAGAAAAGGAAAGGGGGACGGGGATGAGGTTGAGTGGGAGAGAGAGTGGATGAGGAAGATTAAGAGAGTGATGAAGAGAAAGTGGGAGAGGGTGAAGGAGGGAGAGGTTGAGGGCGCATTCAAGTGAATCACGTGGATGGAAAAGAAGGAAGGCAGATTTAAGGGGGAAGAGGGGGATTAGGGATAGGGAAAATACTTAGGAGGGGAGTAGGGACGATTTAAAAGAGAGGGATTGAGAGATAGACAGAGAGGGACAAAGAATGAAAGACACAAAGAGTGGTAAGAGGAGAACGAGAGAGAAAAGTAAAGAAAAGGTATGGGACAGAATGAGGGAGAGAGAGAGAGAGAGGGATGAAAAATAGATAGAGCCGCGCACTTACCCATGATTTTCTTCGTAAACCCTAAAAGTTGTACTGACGATAATGATGCGCACTTCTATGTTGTTTCACCATGTTATTGTCAACCCTAATACTGTTGTAAACCCTAATGGCGTATTGGAGGTCGCAACTACATGAGGCGGTGGGACGACGATCCGCATCTTGCCCAAAAAATGGCGACGTTTTTTGAAAATGGCTCCGCGAGATTCAAATGTCACCCACTAAGAGACGAGGATGTGGATGGGAATAGTCAGAACAAAAAATCTATTTTTTGTGTTCTGTTTGCATTCGCCGTTAGTTCTTATCTTTTTAGGTTTTCAAAGCGCCGCGTTTTTTCAATCCTAAATTTTGTAACTTAACTTAAAAATTTACACATTATGACTCTAATTTGGTGACGTTTTGTGAAACATTACCCATTTTAGGGTCAAACTTAATCCTAATAAGCGTCTCTTTTATTTCCAGGTCTGGTATTACCATTATGTTTCCGTTTGGCATTGTAATAGTGTAAATATAGACTCTAGTAATTTCAAAGGAACTCAAATAGAGTTAAAACGACAACGTAATAGATTTAACTTTCCGCGACTGTACAATATGTGTAAGCATGCGACAGTACGCTGACGTAATATACACAAAGTAATTCGCATGTGCACCTATTACATGTTTACATTGTCACACACAAAAACGAACGCCTGAATGTATGCGAACGCTTGTGTTACAAACTCAACTCCACGTTTATCTAAGCGCAGTTTTGTATGCAACTGACATAAGTTCGCTACAATTTCCGTACGATTTTTGGTAATAAAGTACATTATTGTATGAACAACACATTCCGTACGCTATACTATTCATGAAACAAGTACGGTAAAACCATTGACGCTAATTTACAAGAACCGTAATTAACGTCAAAGATAAATTAGATTCATTCACTGTATTTGGGGTATCAATGTCAAAATTTTGGGGTGCCGATATAGCGTACATAAGGCTAATAACGATTCACGGTGTAGCGCGATGTTGCGCAGTCCGCCATATCGAAATATGTAAATCTCAGCCGTTGGTTTTTGCAAGCGCGTGGGTCGGAGATGGTGTTAAGCGCCATGCGGTTAGCTGGATCACCCCTCAAAACACTGTGAGGTGGCCTTGGAAGTGTACGCTTTTGTACGGCTTTTTCACGTGTGCACATGGCTATTCAAAACGATTTCTTTTCCGTACGGTATGTAAATCCGTCAGCCGTCACGGTTAGTGCATATCTGTACAGTCGACGACCTTGGCGTTTGCGGTCCCAGAGACGTCAAAATAAAAAACAATCGCAAAAATGTGATGCCGCTCATTAAGGAAAAAATTGTCGCATCTGGTATAAAATCCGAAAAATATGATTTTTGTCGCATCGAGCATGGTCACATTGGGCATGTTCTATTGCATGATTCACACTGGAAATGGATGACATGATTTTTGTTGCATCAAGCATGGTCACATTGGGCATGTTATATTGCACGATTCACACTAGAAATGGATGACATGATTTTTTTTGCATCGAGCATGGTCACATTGAGTATGTTTTATTGCACGATTCACACTCGAAATGGATGACATGATTTTTGTCGCATAGAGCATGGTCACATTGGGCATGTTCTATTGCACGATTCACACTAGAAATGGATGACGGATGAGATGAGGAAATGAATGTCTTTTTTTTTGTTTGGACGTGAATCGCCCTTGACGTCACTTCACGTCAACAAAAACCTCGCGATGTGATTCATGTTGCCGTACGATTAGTCGGCGATGACTCAAATCCGTCCGTACAAAACCATCGTGAGAGGAAAGTCCGCCTCACCTGTAGGAGGTACGAAGGGGGGAGGACGTTTAATCAAAGTTCCTAAGATGTTTTAAGATTACATTTTTTTACGTTATATGTTAGATGATTTTGATTGGCTAATTGTTTATGGGTTAACATTTAAAAAAACTTCGTTCTTGTTTTTTAAAAGTTGCATTTCTGCATTCCAAAAAGGGTTTTCTGGAAAAGAAGATGATTTACCACAGTTGTCAAGTTTTGACGCACTT
The DNA here is from genome assembly GCA_037447655.1 of Zygnema cylindricum. Lineage (NCBI taxonomy): Eukaryota > Viridiplantae > Streptophyta > Zygnematophyceae > Zygnematales > Zygnemataceae > Zygnema > Zygnema cylindricum. The sequence goes on from JBBHKE010002879.1 coordinate 88,913, forward strand.
GACCGTATGTTTTGTCTGTTGCTACCCTCCAAATCGTATATTTTGTCCGTCGCTACGCTCCGAAAAGGTTGACAGCCGAGCGGTTGACCTGTTTGACGCCTCTGTTTTTGTCTTTTTGCAGCCTGAATGGTACGGGACTATTTATTTCCTCATCTCATTCGTCATCCATTTCTAGTGTGAATCGTGCATATGTCGCATCTGATGCAAATTTTGTTGTTTTAGTTTTAAGCTTAGTTCTACGCATAGGTCAAAAGTAGGCGTTTCTATTGTAGGCCTTCTGTAGGCGCCTTTATCGTAAGTTGTGTTATGGGCTTTTCATGTGATCTTCTTAAATCGCTACTTTGATCAGCGACCGTCCGATCGTCCAAATCTGACGATATCCTTATCGTAAGTTGTGTTATGGGCTTTTCATGTGATCTTCTTAGATTGCTATTTTTATCAGCGACCGTCCGATCGTCCAAATCTGACGGTTTAAATAAAAAATACCTCAAAACTCACAAAAAAATATTTTTTTGTCCGAATGTTTTTGAAAATTTATACATGACGTTTAATTCTCTATCGACCGATGTGCAACTCAACCCTGTTACTATTTTTTTCATTTTGTGACCAATACAATATGGGTCTTAAGGCAATTTTGTATGTTTTGCGTACAATACGCATATTGTATGGGCGTACTTTCACCTACTTTTGAACTATGATTCGCACGCAAATGTTATAATTAACATTTCCAAAGCAAAATTTTCAAAGTCAGGCAGATTTTCACCACATAGTCGGATCTCGCAATATTTTCTTTTTGTGAAAGTCAAGACAAATGGAAATTTACAAAAAAAAAATGTCAATTGAAAACAATATTTGAAAAGATTTGACAGCGTCCAACATGACGGAAAAAACAAAAGAAGGCATTCCGTGGAAATCTTTAACAAATCTGTCAAGTTTGACAATTGCTTGAGAGAACGTGTAATCAGAAATATAATCATTGTTGTGTATTTTGCTCACTGGGTATGAATATTCTTTTGCGCGCAAAAGGATAATCTCGCAAAAAAAACTTAGAGTAGATGATGAGATTTTACTTAGGGTGAACCTCCATTAGGCGAAAAGTGAGGTTCATTACTGGAAAAAGCGCATTCTCGTACAAGTCCATCTCATTTCATACATAGCCGTACGTAGGGGAAGAGGAGTTTGATGTAGACATATTTGACGTAGATTTGGAGTAAAGAGAGATAGGGGAGATATAGATATTCACAGCCTACAATGAGTTGACATATTTCTAATGTGAGAATTAAACCATATCCCTCCGATTAATATAAAGCTTGTTTTTATTTCCTTCAAAGTGAACTTTGTCATTTTTGATTGTGGACATGGTTTTTTTTATCGCCAAATTTTTTAAACAAAACCATGTTGTACCAACAACGAGGCAGTATGGTCGCTGATTCAGCAACCAGTCAGTCTAGTCGCAGGTTCAGCCATGTAAAAGGGGTGATGAAATAACACACAAGGGGTGGTACACTCAAACTAACAATGCACAAAATCAAACCACAATCTGTTGCGTTGCTATGCTGCCATGGACATGCTGCGTTGCTATGCTACGCTACGCTATAACATAGCATTGCTATTGTGATGCGTTGATATGCTGCTGCGTTGCTATGCTGCCATCCTCCGCTAGTCTGCCATTGCAGCTGCACTGGTTGTACATCGCAGCCATAGCAGCTGCTCTATTCTACCCTCAACCCACTAAAACCTTGTATACTAGCCACTAGGCTGTTTCGTCGCTGGTTCAGCGACGAGGCTGCTTGGTCGCTGGTTCAGCGATCAGCGATGAGGCAGAGGCAGTCTGGTCGCAGGTTTGTAACACGTTTCAGTTTTTAGGGTTTTGAATATTTAAATATTTAAATTTGAAAAGTACAAAAAAATACCAATTTTACTGCGAATTTTATAAAGTTTGAAATTGTTTTATGCGCACTCTACGTAGTATTTGTTAGTTTACTCCGTGCATTTTATGCGCATAGGACATCTATGGTCGCATCTGATGGTAGATTTGTCGTATTAGTTCTAAGCTAAGTTGTACGGTTTAGTCGAACGCAGCAATTTTGTATTCCACCCTTAGAGAGTTTTTTCACCTTTTTTTTTTTTTTTGGACCGACTCACGATTTGGTTTGTCCAACAGATAAGGTCGTTTAGTGTGCTAAAACAATTGAAAGCCGTTGTATTTAGTAAATCCATATCGTACATGAACTATATGGGAACTGAGGGGAACTTCATGATTGTATCCGTACAATACGGGAAATCTTACGGGAATTTCTCGTATAGTACGCTCACTGTATTGCTCAAAGTAGACAGTTCTCAATTGGTCCCACGTATCAAACCTCTACCAATGTATCCCTACTAAGAGTTTCTCAATTTTATTATTATTATTATCTGTGCATCATTGTTATTTTCTCAGATATATAAAAGATGAAGGTTTGATTCTTTTTAATGCATTAGTTGGATGGACGGAGAAGGAGGGAGAGGGAGAGAGAGGGAGGGAGGGAGAGAGGGAGAGAAAGAGTAAAAAATCTATGATTAAATTCGATTTGTTGACTGGTGGATCCGTTGATTTTTTTTCCTTTTCTTTCTTAATGTTTTTTTCCCTTTTTCTTTTACTATTTTTTTTTTGTGGTGGCACTGGGGTTTTAGATCGATTGACGATCCGCTTCTGCCTGATCCTTTTGCGCCTTTTTCTTCACCGTTTTCTTTTCCTCCTTTTTCTCGCTTTGCCTCTTTTCCTGTCCTTTCGACTACCTACTCTCCCTCTCTCTCTCTATCCACCCAATTTATACATATCCACAAAATCATTCAACAATTCCATTCACTTATGTCCACCTCTTTTGATAGTTAAAGCAAGTGAAAAAAAAACTAAAAATGATATGAAAAAAAAGTGCTCCACATTGTAAAGATTTAGGGTCTAGTCTTTTTTCTATATTTCTTTAAAATAGGGTTTAAGTATTAATATCTAAACTCTATCAAGCCTCTAAGACCCTCAAAGTATTTAGAAAGCCTAATTGATGTAATGTTAAAAAAAACCTACAATGTTTTGTGGCTAGCTAGGAATTTACATGTACGTGATTTTATTTTTTTTCTCAAGTTTTTATCCAATTTCCTCATACTGAAAAAACACATTTGTTCAAGCTCATTATTTTTTTATTTCAAAAAAAGAAAACAATCTTATTTTACGGAATCAAAAGCAAGAATCTAAAACTTGACTGTTGACTTCTTTATGTTTTTGATAGTGTTGTGTATCAGTAAGGATTTGCCGATAACCGATATGGACCCATTTTCGGGTTGCCCATAATCGATACATTGGAACAATTTATTGCTATCGGTCTTATCGCCAATAGTTAACCGATAATATATCGGTGTTCTTTATCGGCGATAACACCGATATTGATAACTATCGGCGATAATACACGGACCGTACAGATAAATGTACGCCAAGTACACTCAACTGTAAGTGTTATTCACGGACGCGCCCCTCTAATAAATGCCTCTAAATTTCCGAAAGATGGTGGCAGTAAATGGCGGCAGTCTGACAGATGTGTTCGTATGCTCTGTTCGTCTGTTTTTTGAAAAAGTTTGATTTACAAATGTACAATGTAATTTAAATTTTTCGTTTCAGTACTATAGTTTTGGAACTATAAAGTATTGTTTTAATTTTGTCAAAGTTTATGTGTTGCGCTGTCCGTAATAAATTTCAGTTAAACATGTAGGGAACAGATTCTTATACGTGGCATTCCACGCTATTTAAATCCAATAATATAATACAGTATGTTATAAAGTATTATTATTTGCATATTATATTTGTTTAAAGTTATCGCGGATATAGAATTCGTTGGTCTCGGACAGATATATCGGAACCTCTAACCGTTCGATAATCGATAACTATCGGTATCGGTGTGATCGTGTTAAATTTTTACCGATACACAAAACTAGTTTTTGGTATTATTTTTAAAGTATGAATTACAACACAAATCTTTTTCTGATACGATTTCCTTTCACTTATTTATTTTGTTTTCCGGTGGTTTATATAGTGTGCTCAGCAACAACCATCTGAGCGGTACGATTCCGTCGTCCATCGGGCTTCTCACATCCTACCAGTTCATGTGGAGGCCACTCTATTTTGTGTGTGTGGGTGGGTGGGCATATAGGGAGATAGAAGAAAAGCTTGAAGTGCGTTGATTTTCAACGTTCAAAAACAATTCTATTGTAAGGTTTTGATGGTTCCAAATTATGTATCGCATTGCCCATGTGGTGGTTTTTATTAAACACACACACACACACATACACACACATATACATATATATGTGCATCATATCTATATGTATATGTATATATAAGATAATTATACAAGGTATACATTTTTTTTGTCCGTATAATCGTTTAAATGACATTGGATGGTTAATTTTGTCTTCATTTGTTTGAGTCCAAAATGAAATTCGCCATTGTTTTCTTGGGCATTTTGCTTGAATTTAGTTTTACTTGAAATGAGAAAACAAAATTTTCTCTCTTTGTTAAGAATGTTAATCAAAATGGTTCTAGTATCATGTTTCGTTTTGGAGGGAAATTTTTTCGGTTTCTTGTAGATTTTTTGGGCATATTACATTTTTCTTTAAAAGGTTTTGTGTTTTTACATAGAAAATGTGTTGGAAATTGTTGTTGTTTTTGAATTTGGTGAAATATTTTAACTTTTGACGTAAGAAATAATTGTAATTGGGTTCTAATTAGAGTCCTTTCGAACAATACAATAATCGGAAGTATTCCTTCATCGATTGGTAAGTTGACATCCGTAAGAAACATGTAAGACACTCTTTTTTTAATTTTTCCCTCTATTTTTTAATATGGATTTGCATTATTTTCCATTTTTTTTTTCACTCCTCGCTTTTTTCTTTTTACTTTTCTCTTTTTTTTTTTTTTTTTTTGACGCACAACCACAAGATATAATTTTCATTTAATTCTCCGGATTTGGGAAATTATTTTGATATTTGATTATGTTCTTAATCTTACCAACACAAGAAAAAAAAAAAAGTATTAAAAACACAAATTTGCAACGATTATTTGAAAAGGTCTTCAATTTTTGTTTAAAAAATGTCAATTATCATTAAAAACCTGTCGGTATATTGTCAATTTGTGGTGTGTGAAAAAATTGGATATTAAATTCATGTTTTAGATACGAAAAAAATGATTTGCCAATTTTGAGATCACCAACATTTGAAAAACTTGACAAATGTAATTTATTTATGACGCTGTAAAAAGAAAAAAAAGTAAAAATTATTAGTATCAAAACATTGAAATGAAAAATAAATAAATTATTGTGTACTTCGCAAGAGATTGTATGCATGCTGAAATAATTTACGGGAAAAAAAAAACAGACTTATCGAAACAGACTTATTAAAAGGAATAAGTAAATAAATATTATATATATTATTTTTCACAGATTTTTATCCAATAATTTATTATCGGGCGTAATTCCGGCTTCCATCGGGTCTCTCACGAGGATGACTTTGTTGTAAGGCCACAAGACTCTTTTTTATTCCATATTATTTTATTTTTCCTTTTTTTGTCTCTCTTTTTTGAGAATTTCGTAAGAATTTTTTTTGGGGAGGGGGGAGAGGAGGAGACGGTGAGAGAAAGGGGAGGAGAGGGGAGAAAGGCGGAGAGAGAGGAGAGGGGGATAGAGAGGGAGGGGGGGAGAGAAGGAGAAGGGGGAAGGGGGAGAGAAATAGAACGAGGGAGAGAGGGAAGGAGACGGAAAAAAAAGGAAAGAGAGGGAGAGGAAGGGAGGCGAAGAGATGAGAGTGAAGAAAAACGCGATGGGAGGGGCAGAGGAGACGGGGGGGGTAAGTGATGAAGGAGTAGCAACACAAGGGAAAAGGGAGGGAGATAATAGAGGGGAAGGGAGTGAAAGAGAGGGAAAATGAGGGAGAAGAGGAATTTCCCACTTTTCTGTTCAAGAAGAGAAATGTTTAACTATTCAATTCACATTAAATATATTTCAAAAATGTTTTAGAATATGCGTTTTTTTTTTTGGAATGATAACCCTAATAACATGTGATGTAAAAAAAAGCGCACAATCCAATTTAAAAAAAAATGATTTGTATGTGCCATTTAAAAATAGAAGAAAAAAAAATGAACATTTTTTCTCGAACAAGCTTCTATGTGTTGACAAAATGACCTTTTTTGATATAGACCTAAATAAACCATTCTCACTTTCATGGATTTAACTTTCCATTTCTCTCGCCGTATTCCTTTCCCTATTTTGTCATCATTCTCCTCTACCAGTTCCGCGGCTTACAACCGACTGATAGGCCTCTTGCCGTCCACTCTAGAGAGCTTGCCCAACATCGAGGTTTTGTGAGCCCCACACCCATGCCCAACCCTACGAGGGCTGCCTCCTAACCAACCAGGCGCATGGGGGGAGGCCCACCTGGCCTTGGTGGCCGATGGGATGGGGCATATGCGCATGCTTCAAACAGACATACGCATACATACATGTGCATAACACACATGCATACACATACACATTCATACACATATACATGCACATACACATGCACATGCACATACATGTATAGATCCATATATATGCACATATATGTACGAACGCACATACATGCACATACATATAAATACATATATAAATGCACATAAGTACACATATACATATGCATGCACATACACATGCGCATAACATACAGATACGCATATACATGCACATAGAGATGCACATACATATGCATACGCATATACATGCACATACAAATGCGCATATATGTATTTCTGCATATACATGCTAATACATATATATATACGCATATATATGCATATACACATCGGCATGCATGTATTTTTGCATATACATGGTCATATATATGTATGAATATACATGCATATGTATATGCACACGCATATGCATGCACATACATGTACATTTGCATATATATGCGTATACATATACATACAAATTTACATGCATATACACATGTATACGCATGTACATTCACATACATATGCATACGCATACACATGCAGATACACATACACATACACATACATATGTATATACACATGCATGCACATGTATATACATGCATGTACATGCACATACATATGCATATGTATATAAATGCACATATATATATATATATGTATATATATATATATATATATATATATATATATATATATATATATATATATATATATATATATATATATGTATATACATATATATATACATATACATATATATATACATATACATATATATATATATATATATATATATATATATATATATATATATATATATATATATATATATATATATATATATATATATATATATATATATATATATATATATATATATATATATATATATATATATATATATATATATATATATATATGTATATATATATATATATATATATATATACATATGTATGTACATGCACATACATATGCATATACATATGCATATGTATATAAATGCACATACATATATATATATATATATATATGGATATACATGCACATGCATATACATATGGATAATCCTGCCCATACATATACATATGTATATCCATGCACATACATATACATATGTATATCCATGCACATACATTTACATGCATATACATGCACATGCACTTACATACACATACGCATATATATGCATAAACAAATGCATCTACATGCATTTACTCATACATGTGCGTACATTGATACATATCTATACATATACAGTCACAAAATATACCAAAATACCATATGCATACGTATACACATGTCCATATGCATATACGTGTACATATACGCATATATAGACCAAGCTTCTGTGGTTTTGAAGTTTTCTAATCCATAATGTTGAAAAAAAAATAAAAAAAAATGACCTCATTTTATTTTTGCAATACTCATCCATTGTTGCTCTCCGACATTATAGTTTTTTCTTTTTTTCCGGGTTTATGTTCTAATTTTTGATTATTTTTTGGATTTGAATTTTCTTCTGGCAACAACAGTTTTTTTAATATCAACCAAATCACGGGAACCATGCCCTCCACTTTGGCGAATCTGAAGAATCTCTTTACTTTGTAGGGATCTTATCAACCTTTCCAAAACCCTAAGAAACAAACACTAAAGTTTGTTGTTTTTAAGAAAGCTTTAGTCCTCTCTATGCCTCAGCTGTGAGGGAGAGAGAGCTGTTCAGGGAGAGAGAGCTATTCAGGACTTAAGTTATTTTTGGTTGAGTTCGGTTCAGTACTTACCAAAATTAGTGTGACAGTGAAGTTGGGAGTTCACGGTTCATTCACACTTGTGACACGCGTCGTCCCTTGAGAGGAATGCGTGAGTATGTCCTCCGTGGACGTACGGAAATTCGGCACGACCACGGTAATTCGTGAAGTCAATTCTACGGTCCCAAATCCTCTAATCGGACGGTTGACAGCCGCCGCCAACAAATACTAACGGGGCGTGACTAGATCATTATCGGCGAGACTAGATCACTATCACTTTACGTTGTCTGAACTTCGGTGTAAATATTTGGTAGAACAGAATTTTGTATGTAGTGAATTAGTTGTTTAGTGTTGAGAATGTGGTTTGTGACATACCTTCAGTACACAGGTATACTCACAGTATTTGTTGTGTTAGAATGTTAGATGTACGGCTGGAATGCCTCCGTACAGCTTAGTGTAGTTTCGGTGTATAGAAGTAGGACTTAGTGAATTTGATTCATTAGGAACAAATGATATGAAAACTGTACACTCAGTTTTATGTAATTTCATTTCTGCATATCTCACAGATCTGTGAGCCGAATTCATTGAAATTTTGTGTGTGCTTTTCTTTGTATGTTATCTACACTGTGGTAAATTTTCAGGACCATTTCTGTTCAACCATCGGTATTTGTGGATTTTCCTATTTTGATTTGTTATACGATGACTACTGCTGCATCTTCTTCATCTTCAGTGCCAACAGTTGTCTCAGAACAACAAATTTTTCAGTACACGATGTAGACGTTATTAAAACAAAACTGTGAAGTCACCAAAAGTTAAAAACATTGTAAAAAAAATAAAAAAGTAAAAATGTGTATATACTTAAGTTCAATAACATGTAGTAGAAAAAATAATCACATTTTTTCTACATTTTATCTATGATAACTATTATTAAATGTATCCATCTCCCCCTCCCGCTTCCTCTCCTTCTCCTCCTCCATTTCCCTCCTCCCCCCTCCCTCTCCCTTCCTCCTCCCTCTCTTTTTCACCTTCTCGCTTCCCCGTCCCACTCCCCTTCCCCCTTCTCAACCCCCTCCCCCTCTCTCTCCCTCTCCCCTTCTCTCCTCTTCTCTCCCCATTTCTCCTCCTCTCCTCCTCTCCTCCCTCCCTCCCTCCCTCAACCTCTACCCTTCCCTCCCCCTTCCCCCCCTTCTCCCTCTCCCCCTCTCTGCTGCTTCTTCCCCCTCCCACTCCCTTTGTCATTTTCGCTCCTCCCCCTCCCTCTTCCGCTTTCCCTCTCCCACCCTTCTCTGCCTGTCCCTCCCTCTCCCTCTCCCCATTATCTTTCCCTTTCCCTCCCTGTAAAAGAGGCAATAATACACCACAACACGTCACAGTGCACAGCGGAAAACACCAAGGATCTTCCCGTAGCAACAGCAGGAGCACACAGAACTCACAGACAAGGTTGCGCTTTATTACTTGAAAGAGAGTACAAGGTTGCGCTAACTGTGTAGGTCTACTTGAGGTGTCATTCACTAGGTCTTACTCGACTATTTAAACTAACTAACTGCTAGTCAACCTAGTACTATACAGCTATACACGTGGACTTTCACGGTCAACTGAGATCTATCCAAAACTTCCTTCTAGAACTATACTGCTCAATCTACATTCTGCGGCATTGCTATGCTGCGTTGCTGCGCTACTAAGTTGCTACGCCGCTAAGTTGCTATGCTGCGCTGGTCTGGAATCGCAACTACGCTGCTCTGAAATCGCAACTGTAGCAGCCTAGCCTTAACCACTAAGTACCCAATTCTGTAACCCTGTTACAGTGCCTCCCACTAAGGAGTCAGCGTCCCGCTGAACTTTGATTGACTCAGGGAAACTGCAATTGCCGGAGTATGTCATATGTTTCCTCGCGATACTCTTCGAACTCCTGGCGAAGGGCGTCGAGTTGATTTTGGAGTTGTTCACATCGGGTCTCCAGTAACGCGATGTGATGATCTGCAGCTGCCAACCGCCGCCGAGTGATTCGTTCCCGAACTTGATCTTCCCCTTCCTCAACCTCGGGTACTTCGGGTCGCGGCGGAACGTCCGCCGGTGCAGGCTCCTCGGGTGCCGTAATCCGGGGTTCTTCAGGATCGGCCACTGGGGAAACTTCCTCCGCTTCTTCGTCCGCCGGTTCCCACCGAGGTACCTTCCGTAATTTAAAGGACACGTGTTTCCTTGCAGCTCGAGCCCGCTGCAGAGCATTCTTTCGAGCCAACTTGAGTACCCGCACCTCAGGGGTGACCTCCGCTCTAGAGATGATGTCGTGGAGGCGGACATCCCACGGGTGATAATGACGGAGTAACCCGGGAACATCAATCCTGTACCTGTAGTTGTCCTCTACCACTTCCACGAACGGTAAGGCGTGAGGGTTTAGCTGCATATAACCCTTATGATTATTTCCCAAGTCTTTTGTCCGCATGAAATTCCACGTTGGGTGTGAAGGAACGTCGGCAGGAATATGGATAGGATATCCAGGCTTCTTTATACGCCATTCCTCGGGCCACTCCGAGGGGTTCTAATAAAACCTTTTGGCGAAGCTGAAGGCGAGGTCTGGATGCTGGGTGTCGACCGGTAGTGGAAACAGGTAGTCGGGAATTTCCTCTCCTTGTTCGCTTTCCTCTTCCGGATCTCTTCGGTTCCCTCGCAGGAGGAACACATCGTCGCCACAGGGGTATTGTGCCTCTACCTTCTTTTCCGCGCTTTTAGATGACTGCTCGTCCGCGGAATTCTCCTTGTTTGGGTCCCGCATCACCTCCAGATTTGAGGCGCGCTCTTCAATTGGCGGAGGCGTTAGTTCTCGTTCCGGTTCCTCTGCCTCCGATAGCTCATGATCTTCTTTAAATTCCTGATCACCTTCCCGGGTTGGGGTGTATTCAGGGTCTTGTGAGTTTTCTGATCCCTCCCCTCCACTAGTCTCTGCTGGTCCTGCCTCGCTGCTGGCACTTTCCCCAGGTTCCGGCTCCACTTCTACTTCTCTTCGCCTGCTTGCTTCCACCATGGCCTCCCCCGCCCTTAACAATCTCTCGGGACGGTTCGGATCTCCTTGTCCCACGCGTACCAATCTCCTCCTTTTCGGTGGTGGAGAGGACGACGACGCCATAGACACTGCTGAACCAGACAATTCCGGTAATTCCAGAAGCGAAGGTAAACTGATTGTGTGGAGAGAATCAATTTCCAAGCTGCCGAGACTGGGTTGGTCGTGAGGACGGATGGCGGCTTTATTCACGGGGGTTGAGGGTTTCACTTTTGTTCTTTGGGAAGCGTCGCAGCGTGCGAGGGTATCGCAGCGTCCATCATTTATAAAACTGCGCTGCTACGGCGAAACCGAGGGCTCGTCGTTTCCCACATAGTGAAACACAATTGCGCCGTTGCGCCTTCTTGTCAACGCAGCGGTGGTGCTGCGATCCTCTGACATCATCGTAACCATGTTGCGCTGCGGTGGCTGCGCTGCTACAGCGGTGCGGTGTGGTAACATCGCCGCTACGGTCCTCTGCCGCGTCCCCAAGATGATTGCGATGGTTGCGACACTGCGATTCGCTCCTTTGTTGCGGCCGCTGCGATTGCCCCTCCGGTAAAGCTAAGTGTCCTCACTCCGTTGAAACGGGCGCGGCAACTCCGACGAATGTAGATCCCTCCCGTCCACCCAAGAGTCGTCCTCAGCACCGTAACCCTTCCAACGCACCAAGTATTGGGTGGAGTTGGAATTCCGAGAGTGGCGTGACTGAAGGATCTCTTCCACCTCATACTCGTCCGAGGTTCCGCGAACGGGTGGTAGAGGAGTATGCCGTCGTCGATTAGGGAACATCAAATCAGGATCGCGGAAAGGTTTAAGGAGGGAAACATGGAAGATATTGTGGATATTCCAGTCCGTCGGGATATCCAATTTGTAAGCCACATCGCCTACACGGGAAAGAATTGTGAACGGTCGCTTGAACTTCGGTGCCAACTTCTTAGAGAGGGCACACGGCAAGGATAGGTTTGCCATATTAAGGCGAACCTTGTCCCCCACGCTAAAGACGGTGTCCTTCCGGTGGGCGTCGGCCTGCGACTTTTGACGATCCTTTGCCATTTGGAGCGCCTTGGCCGCCTTTTCCAGGTTTCCTTGCAGCGTTTTGGCAAAGTCTAGGGCTGCCGGTGTTTGGCAGTCCGCTAACAATAAGTTTTGGGGAAGAGTGGGCTGTCGTCCATTGAGGGAAAATGGCGTAGCATTTGTTGACGAGTGCACTGCACTGTTGTATGCAACCTCGATTGCCGTTAAATGGTCCACCCAATACGTTTGGTGCACCGAGACATAAGCCCGCAATGCGTCCTCCAAAGTTCGATTCACCCTTTCAGTCTGACCATCAGTTTGAGGGTGGTAGACTATGGACATGGCCAGCTACGTGCCACATAATGCAAATAGATTTTGCCAAAAGTGGCTCACGAATTTACGATCGCGGTCGCTGACGATCCTTTTTGGAAGTCCGTGATGGCGGAATATCTCACCAAAGAATAAGTCCGCGATATCTCGTACAGTAGCTGTGGTGGACGTAGGTAGAAAATGTGCCATTTTCGTCAGGTAATCCACGACGACGAAGATTGAGTCGTAGCCCTCCTTTGTCCAAGGAAGGGCCACGATGAAATCCATCGAGATCGCCTCCCAAGGAACAGATGGTATTGGAAGGGGTTGTAACAGACCTTGTTGCCTTGAATCCGATTTGTTCCTATTACACGAGTCACACGTCCGGACATATTCTGCAATGTCTCGAGTCATGTTTGGCCAGTAATACGCCTCAGCGACACGTGCGGTTGTTTTATCCCGCCCAAAATGTCCACTGAGCGGCTCGTCGTGACTCATTTTAAGAATCGTGTGACGAAGTTCCGTATTTGTTGGCACATAAAGCCGTGTTGTCTTACTCGGTCTGTACCACCACATACCATTGGCGGTTCGAACGAGTACCTTCCGTTTGATGAGTTCCTTTAGTGCATCATCGTCGTCGTAGGCGGCCTTTATCCGACTTAACCACTGTTCATCCACCTGCACCGTAATGGTGACTGCGCTGAGTTTCGGATCTTGCGCTGCGGTCGACGCTGCGGTGTTCTCCTTCACAGAGCTTACGTTCCCATGCTGCGATGCTTGCGGTCGTTGTGCCGCTACTGGCGCAGCGACTCCGGGTCTCCTTGACAGCGCATCCGCCGGGTTCGTTTTGCCTGGCTAATATTTTATAACAAGTTCCGGACCGAAGGTCTGCAGAAACGTCATCCAACGCACTTGTTTCTTGGACAACTTTGGCTGGGTTTGAAGATACTGTAAGGCGTGGTGATCCGTGATAATCGTGATCCGTTTCCCTTGAACGTAACACTTCCAAACCTCCAGCGCATTGATGATAGCTATTGTCTCTTTCTCATGGGTGGCCCGGTTCAGCTCTGCTGCCTTTAGTTTTCGACTGTCGTAGGCGATGGGTTGAAGGCCTTTTCCTTGATCCTGCATAAGGATCGCTCCAATAGCCGTATCGTTAGCGTCGGTAATTATCGTCCAAGGTAAGTCCGGATCGGGAACAGCTAACACAGGGGCGATAACCAACCGCTCCTTTAGCGTGTTAAAGGATGCCCCTTGCGCCGCTTTCCAATCATAGGGCACATCATTCTTGAGCAATTCCGTGAGCGGTGCAACGATTTTTGCGAAACTTTCGACAAAACGTCCATAATAGGAGCATAGTCCTAGGAAGCTCCGTAACTCCGTGATATTTGCTGGCTGCGGCCACTCCTTAATGGCCTTTGTCTTGTTTGGATCCATTGCGATTCCGTCCCGGCTCACCACATGGCCTAAAAAATCAATCTTCTCCTTGAAGAAGTCACATTTACTTCTTTTTGCGTATAACTGATGCTCCCGAAGAACTTGTAGGACCGTCCGTAAGTGCTTCATATGCTCTTCCTTCGTTCGGAGTTCGTCCAACTCGGTGTACCTCATCTTGTACATCCGATTAGCCGGGGGTACCGCTCCAGGAACAAGCTCTATCCTATGGTCTACTTCGCGCTTCGGAGGTAATCCTTCGAGGAGCTTCAAGGGAAATACATCTGCGTACTCCTCGAGAAGTTTTGTCACGACTTCCGGGGCCTCTTCGGAAGTTTTTCCAATGTCGTCACTTTCTTTGGAGTTGAAGTCGGGGTCCTTAATCTTCCATTCTTCCGGGATCTCCTCCTTCGCCTCCTCCATTGGCTGGACGACCGCCATACCAATCGTTTCCCCTTTTTTGAGTGCCCTCTTAAGCTGTAAGGGCGAAAGTAGGCGTCCCTCTTCCGCTCCCTTACCAGCCGCTCCCGCTTTTACCTCAAACTCTTCTTCACCTTTCTTCACTCTCATGGCGCCACTTCTCCAATCGATTGTCGGATTCCATTTTTGCAGCCACAACTTACCTAAGATTACCTCATCGTCCCTAAGAGGTAATACATGAAGCGTGTCATACCATCGGAATTTCCCGATTCCGACGCCTACCCGCGGAGTACGATGAGTTATGGACAAGGAACTTCCGTCGGCCAATTGTACCGATTGATGATCCCTTAATACCACAAGAGGAAGTTTCAACCTTTTCACCATCGCCTCGTTAATGAAGTTTCCCGATGCTCCGAAGTCCACCATGAAGTTAGCTGTGTTCACTCTGATTTGACCCCGAAATATTAAAGGGTCTCTTCCTTCTCCGGCTAACCTCATTACGTTAAGTTTTCCCTTTTTGGGACCTTTTTGTTCTGGACATTCTCGAGCCATATGATCGGGGGAACCGCAATGAAAGCATAGGCCATTTTGCCTCCTCCGTTGGAGCTCCTCGGGGGATAAGTCATTCGTCTTGGTCTTGGTAGGTTTCTTCTTTCTCCGCAGGACGTTGACCACTTCTTTATCCTCGTCAATTGCGCCGAGCTCCATGGGGGTTGGACCATCGTCTTGTCGGTTTCCTTCGCTGCTGCTCGACCCGTAGTGATAAGGTCTCTGGAGGCTAAAGTCGACCGAATCGGTCCGCTCCGCAAAATGGATGATTGCCGAGAGAATAGGAGTCGTGCTTTCCCGAGCAAGCCACTATTCCACATCCCTATGAATAGATGATTTAAGCCCATTCACGTAACGATCCACGGCTTCATCCTCCGTCATCGTAGGTATTTGAACTTAGCACTCCAAGAACCGCTGCGTAAACTCCAACACTAAGGTTCGTTGCTTCAATATTGCGATCTTATCTCTTGCCGCCTTCACCGTGTTGACGGGTTGCCAAGCGTCGCGGAGAAGTTGAACGAAGAGTGCCCAGACGGTCGGTATCACATCGTCCTCCACCAATGTCCTCCACCATGCCCCTGCTGCCCCTTTAAAAAGACCACCCGCGTAGTGAACCTTCTCACGGTCCGATAGGCAAGGAAAATTCTCGAGATAGTTCGCAATGGAGAATAGCCATGTGTCCAAGTTCTTGTGTCTTGCAGGGTCAAAATCGTCAGGAAGTCTTAATTTCGGTCTCTTGAAGTCTCTCTCCATGCCTCCATGAAGTCGCTCCCCAAGACGAGACTCCAAAGCTGCGACGGTGTTGCTCAGCTGCGCGTTCTGTAGTCTAACACTTTCCAACTCCCTGAGAACTTGCGCTAACATTTCTCTGGTGGATACGCCGTATTCATCCATGCTATCGAGTCATATGAAATTGCTCTGATACAAGTGTAAAAGGGACAATAATGCACTCAGCACGTCACAATGCAAAGCGGAAACACTAAGGATCTTCCCGTAGCAACAGTAGGATCACACAGCACTGACAGACAAGGTTGCGCTTTATTACTTGAAAGAGAGTACAAGGTTGCGCTCACTGAGAAGATCTACTTGAAGAATCTGCTATTCACTAGGCCTACTTGACTATTTAAATTAGCTGCTAGTCAACCTAGTATTGTACAACTGTACACGTGGACCTTCACGGTCAACCGAGACCTATCCAAACATTCTTCTAGAACTATACCGCTCAATCTACATTTTGGAGCGTTGCTATGCTGCGTTGCTATGTCGCTGCGTTGCTAAGTTGCTACGCTGCTGCTCTACGCTGGTCTGGGATCGCAGCTGCGCTGCTCTGGAACCGCAACCATAGCAGCCTAGCCTTAGCCACTAAGTACTCAAATCCTGTAACCCTGTTACAGTTCACCTCCCCAATCTACTATGCTGGAATCATGAATGTTAATACTTTCATGTTCTCCTCACAATGTCAATGTGTAGATTTTAGTTTCTTTGAGGTACTTCAACACCCACTTGAATGCGATCCAATGTTGCTTGCTTCGCCTGTGCAAAAATCGGCTTAAGATGCCGATTGCGGTGGCGATATTGGGACGGGTGCAATTCATTGTATAAATGAGCGCTCCCAGTGCTTCTCGGTAGGGGGTTTCGAGTGGTTCCCCTTGCCTCTCTTCAAGTTCCTTAATCAGGTTGTTTCCAAGTTTCAATGGGGTGTTGACTCCCCTTGCATCCTTCAAATTAAATCTGGTAAATAACTCTCCAATATATTTTCTTTGAGTTAGATGTGTTTTCCTATTGACTCTGTGTTTGATGACTTCTATGCCTAGAACATATTTGAGTCCTCCTAGATCTTTCATTTCGAATTGACTCTTTGACATGTCTTTTACTTTGGCTATATCTTCTTTGGTTTTGCCTAGAGTAATCAAGTCATCTATATAGATAGCAATGATTATGTTCATTTCAGCATTGTAATAGACATAGTGGTCTGTCTCTATTTTTACAAACCCTTGACTCTAAAGATACTCATCAATCTTGATGTTCCAAAGTCAAATGGGATTGCTGGTTTGTCAGATTTTGGACAGCCTACAGACTTTGTTCGGGCACATGGGGTCTTGGAACCCTTTAGGCTGCTCCATGTACAATTCCTCCTCCAATTCCTCGTCCAGTTCGCTTTGATGGAAAGTCATTTTCACATTCACCTGCTCGATTTCCAAGTTAAGGATGGCGGCCAAATCTAGTAAGGTACGAATAGAATTATACCTTACAACTAAAGAGAATGTTTCTTTCTAATCATTGCCTTCTTTTTGCATGTAACCCTTAGCCAATAGTCTTGCTTTGTACCGATTAATGGTCCCATTTCCATTTCTTTTGATTGAAAAAGTCCATCTGCTACCAACCGGTTTTTTTCCTTGCGGCAAGTCTTCTAACGCCCATGTTCTATTTTGCAAGATGGATGCCATTTCCTCATTGAATTGGCCCTTCCACTGTTCCCCATCCTCACCATTGAGAGCTTGATGGAGAGTGCAATTATGTGGTCTCCATTGACCCGCAGAATGAGCAGCCAATGTAAAGCCACTAGAATAAAGTATGTCCTTTCCTCTTTCCTAATGAATTAGTGCCACCTTGGCACACAAGTATTCTGACCACCCTCACCCCTATGTAGACCCGACTCCCTTGAGCCAAACACATAAATAATTACTTAATTTGCTCTCATGAGCAGTAAGTTATGGCTGGTCATAGATGGCCTTTATAGTTACAAGCTCTCTTATAAAGAGGTGTTTAAATTTCACTAAGTCTTGGTTTGCCTACTCTCAGCTACCTATTACTTAACCCTAGACCAATAAGAACACTCTACAGTATAAGAAGGTAGAGTGGCCGATGAAATTCTCGTACGACCATTGTACGACATGGCTTTTCGGGTGACGCTTGTCAGATCGAGAGCCATGGTTCCTACTCCCATCTTTTGCAGTGTCCAATGAAGTGGCGTCACATGGCATCGCATCACCCAAAGCGAAGAAACTCCGGTTGTTTAAAAAAATTGAGATTTCAAAGAAGGAGAGGAACTCCAAAAAAGTAAAAAATTGTTACATCGAACATGAAAAAGATTCACTTTAGATGTCGTCTCGAATTTGGATGGGATGATAAGCTTCATGAAATTTAACATTGGGAGTTTGCAAAAAAATGCGAAGTGGATTTATCCAAACGATAGATGTGAATTTAAAAAGTCGAATCGAAAAATCGCAACATGTGCCTATAAACTTAGTTAAAAATTCTTTTGGAAGTTTAAATAACTTTTCGATGCCCTCTTTAATATCGCATTTTGAAAAATCTTCCATTTCAGTTAAATCCAACTGTGGAGACGACATTGTAACTGTTACTAAGAGTAGTAGTTGTACCTCCCTCCTATGGCTCTTTTGATACCACTAAAGCGGAACTTTCTATGGACCCCATTTTTTTTTGGGATGGAGGGGAGGCTTTACGGGTAACGGATTTTATGGGTCACCGATTATTTCCCGAAGAATACTTTTTATACACTTTTATGTGAGGGTAACTTTTTTTTTCTATTTTTTTTTTGAATTCGCATCATGGGAGTGGCAAAGTCTTTTGTTTTAACTCTCTTCTGACATTTGTATATCGCTTCAAAAAAATTTAGGTGTCTAAGCATACACGGAAAAAAACTTGAAAGATATTTTTTTTTTTCGTTCTTTCTTTCAAATTTTGTGGATTTATTTGTTACAAAAAGTAGCACATAAAGACAAAAGTTGTTCTAATAGTTTTGGGTTTCTTTTATGACTGTCGAATGGACAATTGTTGGTGGAGCAGTTTTTTGCTCATCTTTTACTTTCAAATTGCAATAAAAGAAAAATTGACATGAGGAATACTAAGCTTCCAATTCTAAATCTGGTTTATGTCGTGTTAATATTCACAAGTTTCAATCAATATCAACAAACTGAAACGGAGTCAATGTGTAAATAGATGTGCTATAAGCAATCATTAAAGCAAATAGAGTTAAAGATCGACATGTGGAATACGAAGCTTCCAATTCTAAATCTTGTGTGTGTCGTGGTATAAATCACAATTTTTAATCGTAATAGTAAAGCGGAGACGGAATCAAAGGAAAAAACTCTTGTGGAAGCATTCATTAAAGCCCCAAAAAAAAAAAAAAAGTAAAAAATTGAAAAACCTTATGTTAAAATACCCAGCTTGATTTGAACAATAAGGGCCAAAATTATCCTGGAAAAGGCCTACTTTCTTTTCATACTATATTCACTCCATATTAGTGAGTGAAATAAATCAATAATGGAATAGCCGCCGGAAATTCCACGTATGGTGGGAAAGTCAACCTTTGGGCGTGCTACATTCGCGTACATAAATGTTAGTCGCACATTTGGCCTCACGCAACGCCCGCGGATTTTCACGAAATTGGAGGTACAATGATTGCCGACGGCAATTCGTAAACCCTTAAGAGGTTCACGGATTCACACGTAGATGGGAAGGGTTTCCATCCAACGAACTGTAGATTCTTTTACTGTTATTTGCCAGGTTCAAAACGCGCAGATACATATATGGGTTAGTCAGAATTAGTCAGAAGTTAGTACTTCATGCACGACGTTTATCTCCCTCCTTCCCCTCTCCCCCCCCTCCCCCCCCCCCCCCCCTCCTCCCCTTGCCTCCCTCCCACCCTCCCTTCTTTTGAGTGATTTCTTTTTTAGAATTCTTACATATGATCACTAAAGATTTTTTAAACTCTAAAAAAAGAAGTATATCTGGAAAACTCTTAACACCCTAACATTTTCCTATAAACCTTTAAAAAACCGTGAAAAATATCTTTTAAAGATTCCTAAAAGACCCTTTAAAAACACCTAAAAAAACTTACAAAAAACGAGAAAAACCCTTAAAAAACCCCTAAAACCCGAAAGTGACATGTTAATAAATTTTTCTTATTCAAATTTAAACGGGTGTGGATACTTTTGTGAATATGTACTTAATTTTTTTTGTAGTAGTATTTATTTTGCACTTAATGTGATTGTGGTTAAGAGATCGAATGTGGTTTGTATGTTTTTTTAGTTGTTTATATATTTCTCAAAGTTAAATAAGATTTTAAAAGGGTTAAAGAAAGGAAAAAATTACCTCTGAATGGACGAGGAAATGTTTAAATAGCTATAATACGTCAAAATGCGGAAACATTAATAGAACAAAAAAAAAAAAAAAAGAACTAACACAGATTTTGTAAAAAAAGATAAGTGAAAGTTTAGAGCACTCTGAAAGAAAATACCGATATAAACGGAGAGGAGAGAGGAGAGAGGAAACAAACAAACAAACAAATAAACAAACAAACTAGCTGACTTACAAACAAACAAACAAACAAAAAAAAAGAGGGAAACAAACAAACAAACAAACTAACTAACTAACTAACAAACAAACAAAGAAAAAAAGAAAGAAACAAACAATCAAATAAAGAAACAGACAAACAAACTTAAAAACAAACTAACAAACAAACAAACAAACAAATCAACAAACAAACAAAGAAAGAAACAAAGGCAAATTCAGAGGGCAACAACGAATTGCATGAACGGTAGAGTGGAAAAAATAGGTGTAATGGATAGCCAAGCCCCATAACGAAGTCCACCATAAGAGAGAAGATGAGGACGCAAGAAGCGCCCAAAGATGGCGCCTTCAAAGGGAAGTGCCTCGAGAAGCTCAATTTTAATGGCGATGACAACCGAATAGGAAATTGATTCATAAAAACGTGCAACTGATTTCGTAACAAGGGTGGAAAGAACCGACACATCCACCAAGGTAGAAGGAGGAAGAAAACGTGTCCCGTCCACCTAGGGTGGAAAGAACCGACACATCCACCAAGGCAGAAGGAGGAAGAAAACGTGTCCCGTCCAACTGGAACCGTTGGAAGGCGAACAAACTGTCCGTAACGGGGGGAGACACCGTTGGAAGGCGAACAAACTGTCCCTAACGGGGGGAGGCAAAGTGGCAAAAACGGAGGTGTCTTCGGCCAAGAAGCGAGAAACAAGAGTGGAGGCAATAAGGCACAAACTTTTCAAATGGGCAACGGGAGCAACACGGGTAGTCGATGGTAAACTGGATCCCTTTGTGGAGACAAGAAGGGATGCTCGTTGGATGCCTGAATGCAAAGCCAAAGGCCCAGAGCCGCGATGAAATGCCCCACGACTTAACAAAGTGTGAAAGACGTCAATCAACAAAGCAAAAGCCACTTGGGGAGCGTGAAGGTTAGAAAGGCTGTCCACGTTGGACAAATCTGTTTGAAGAGGAATATCAAGAAATTGGGTCACGAACTTATCAGAACCAAGTGGGCAACCCAACATGCGAATGCAATTGATGGGAGAAGGAGTTTAGAAACCAAAAGGGGGAGTAAAGGAAAGTGGAATATCTTGAGGGGGCCAAATAACGTACTCGAGGGTTCGATAGAAATGTCGAGTTCGGCCAAAGATCCTTGAAAAAATTAGACGTCGACACGACTTGGTTCTATAGGGCTAATAATATGCGTATCATCTAAAACCAAAGGCAAAATACAAGAAGGGTAAGCGACAGCATGGAACCACCCGGGGCCTAGTAATGGGCAAGGGCGAACGAAGGTCCTCCAAGAGGGTCGCTTTGACGGGTGTCGATCGCAAAGGAGAGATGAATCAAATCATCGTCAGCCGAGAAGGAGAGGTTGTTGGTCAAAGAATAAAAAGCTCTCACAAAGGGAATAATTGGACAAACAGAAAATTTCGATCCACCTTATTGAACGTCAACTTGAAGGACCAACCAACCCGGATGTACATCCAACAAAGCTCGAAACTCATGGACCCCGGCCTCACAACCTCCCCGAGTGGCCACTCCGAACTGAAGAGGAGAAAAATAATCATGAAATGCTAGTTGGAGTTGGATACATATGGCACGAGCCACCAATCGGTGTAAGACCTCCCCGACGGCAATAAGGCGGATTGACAGCCACAAGGCGATGTGAGGGGATGGACTTTAAGTAACCGTTTTCCGTTAAGGGTCTGGTTATGGTAAATGATTGGAAAACGGGACAACATCCAAAGTTAGGACTAATACTCAACTCATTTCGAAATGTCAATTCAAAATGTGAAAAGATGAGAATAATTTGGCCCAGAATATGGTCGGAGTTTTGCACTGGGTATTGTTGTTAGTGTTAATGTTTGCCTCACCACTTAAATAAACTTTTCTCCGAGCACATGTCAATTTTTGTTGGGAGACCGTCGATTGAAAAAGTAAGATTCTTGCCTTTTCATATAACCGTTTGATTGACAATGCGATAGGTGTGCTCGAGGAAAAAACGAGTTTAAAGCGTAGTTGTCAATTCGTGATTTGACTTTTCAAACTCATTAGAATTCCGCGCCATACTTCTAAATTTTAACAACTTTGTTTATGGAATTTGGCATAGAATACCACCCGGCATCTGAAAAAATGTAACTCAAAAATCTTTAAAATCTAAAGTACCAGAATATTCACGATATGTTGGACTTAAACGGAAATTATACTAAAAACCCATAAAATACAAAAAGTTGCTTCGAATATGTAAGGAGCGATAAAATACCATAAAATCCCCTCAAATAACCCTAAAAAGTGCGAAAATATACGTGAACTGTAGTACGTAAATATACATGCGTAGTGTTCATCGTTTTCATACTTCTTGTAAATTTTGTATAGCTTTCGTTTTATGATACTGTTCAAAACTATACGAAACTGTACGAAAAATGTAACTCTAAAAAATCATAAAAAGTACAGAATATATGCGAAAATGTACGGACTTAAATGGAAAGTGCACCCTAAAAACAAAATACGGAAAAGCTGTACTGAAATATGCGGGAACATACTGGAGTATACCCTAAATACCACAAAATCACCTTAAATAACCCTAAAAAGTGCGAAAATATACGTGAACTGTACGTAAACATAAATGCATAGTATTCATCGTTTTCATACTTCTTGTAAATTTCGTATAACTTGTACGGCACTGTATGAAAAATGTAACTCTAAAAAATCATAAAAAGTACAGAATACATACGGAAATGTATGGACTTAATGGAAAGTGCACCCTGAAAACCCTTAAAATACAGAAAATTTGTACTGAAATATACGGGACCGTACTACACCGCCAATTGTTATTAGCGTTATGAACGCTATATTGGCACCCCCAAATTTTGACCCCAAAACCTGAAATAGAATCAATAACACTATTTTTTTTACGTTTATTAAGGTTCTGGGGAATTAGCGTTAATAATTTTAATTTATGATTTTCTTGAATAGTGTGGTGTACGGACGTATCAGGCCGTACAAAATGGTACTTTGTTAAGTAAAAAGTACGAAACATGGATTAAAATAATCGCGATCAAACGTAAAACTCCGCTCAGAATAAAGGCGGAATGAGATTATACCTATTTTAGTGGAAAGATATTGATCGCGTATTAAATATATGGCAGAAAACCCAAATTAGAAATATGAATAAATTAGAGTAAAAGGACGTGACGGTGTACGATTTGTCAGATTTTGTACTTTCACCTATTTTATTGTGAAGATCCTGATGGCAGATCCATTGTACCCAAATCAGCATTATAAACCAATTAGAGTAAACTTTTTTTTCCGAAATCTTGAAAAACTCAAATTAGCGCTAATAACGTTAATTTATTTTTAACACTAATAATTCTAAACGCTAATAACGATTGGCGGTGTAGAGTATACCCTAAAAACCATAAAATCCCCTTAAATAACCCTGAAACGTGCGAAAATCACACATGAACTGTACATAAACATAAGAAAAATGTAAGGCAATTGTACCGAGATATACGGGAATGTATGGAAATGTACCCTAAAAACCCTAAAATCTCCCCATAAAATAACCCTAAAAAGTATGGAAATAAAAGGACACCACATAAATGTACAGGAAATGTACAGGTACAAAGTAGGGTATGCATTTTATAAACATTTCAAAATCGTTCGATGTGCAATGTACGTAGTATCCATTTGTTTTCTCCGTGCGTAATATGCGCACAGGACATCTATGGTTTAAAGCGCGAATAAAACAATAGTGATGCACAAGTGTAGCAATTTCATTTCTCCAAAATGTGCCACGCAGAAGGAAAAAACAAGGCATACAATCACATTGCCAACTGGAAGAAAATGTGAAGTAGCTCATGAATTGGCGAGTACAACAAGAAAGAGAGCACACGATGACACGAAAACAGGGGAAAAAATAAACCACAACAGAAAACCGTGAATTCGACTGAACAATCGGACAAACTTATCTGGATAATTGGACAAACTCATTGGATAATTGGACAAGCATATCCAGATAATTAAACAAACTCATCCGGATAATTGGACAAACTTATCCATGGACCTCATCCACGGTCCATGTTTTTCTTGAAGCATATGCACCGTACATAAAACCTACATAAAAGAGAAAAAGCTCAAAAAATAATGGGAAATAAATCAACTAAAAATGACTAATCATTACAAATCTTCTCACTGACTTCTGAGCTACAGAGTGAGATCCTCATCGCTACATTTCTATATTCTTACAGCTAATTAAAAAAAGGCTTTACCAGATTCGACCGATGTAAAAAACTAAAACATTTATACACGCAATAAACAAGAAACCACACAAACATAAAGAAAGAAAGAAATGAAGTCCCCTTCATGCTCCCATATCTAAGAGCTTAAGCTGGGGGAAGAATCGGTTTCAAGATTTTCCACATCTGGTTGATCAGCAACTACAATTGAAGCTTTCCTTTTAAAAATCTGCATAAACGGACCCCAAAAGAAAGAGATAGAAAGGTTATAAGAGACCAAAGTCCATAAACAGATCAAAAGGTGGATTTAAACGTTATAACAGACTTATAAACAGACCCCAAAAGAAGTTAGATACAGAGGTGTTCATTATCAAGTCAAAACGCGGTGGATTTAAGCGTTATAATAGAGTAATAAACAAACCCCAAAATAAGGTAGATACAGACGTTACAAGAGACCAAAGTCCATTAAGAGACCAAAAGGAGTCAAAAACGTTGTAATAGACCACGGGTTAACTCCAAACTGCTTGGAGGATACATTTTTGGCAACTCGACAAATCATAGAAAACATCCTCTGGAAAACCATTATATGTTGTCATAAGAAGATATTGGTTAACAGACAATATAAAAACTGGTGACAACAAATTTACAAAACAGTCTTCCATAGTTGCTCTTCCAGGAGGGTATACTTTTGAATTATTATTAAGTTAACGAAAAACAAATAGTATCGAATTTACAAATAATATCAAATTCATAAAACAGTGTTCCATATTTGTTGCTATGGAACATAAATTTTTGACACCTTTCTTTTTGAATTATTATTAAGTAAACAGAAACCACAAACCTTTTCAAAATACTCGAGCTCGGCACGTGCTGCCCAGATTTCTAATGAGACATCCTTAAGGCGGTTTGTCTCTTTGTCCAGAGCCGGAGTAACGGCCTACAGAAAACCCCAAACCACTTCTTTCAAGAATCAGAAGACAAACTTTTAATACTTGTCACTATTGTTTTTGGCACACAGCAAAAATTACGTCGTGTCAAAGCCGCAAATCAAATGATTACAAAACCTCACAAGCTCGCAATACTTTCTACCCATAAAACCCAGAAATAAATTGTGAAATAGCCTAGGCCTCTCTGAGCACTGATCATTAACGTCAATCTAATTGGTCAAGTACAGCTCGAACCAGAACTGTTTCATTTATTAATTATATACTAATCTGTTGATTTGTTGCCCAAAATAACGCTGGGAATTAATCAGTTAACTACAGATCAGACTGTTCGTTGTTTTTGTAATTACTAACTATTTTATTGACTTATTTCACAACATGGGATTTCCCCACATCACTAACTCCGTAAATTTAATTAGTCAACTACAACTCATCTAGGACAGTCTTCTTTCTAATTTTTATTTTTTGAATTAACTAATTCATTTATATCTTTCTCAAAATCTTACCAGTACACAACTGTCGTGGTCTTGGAGAACATGGACTTTCTCCACAGCTCCCGAGTCGCAGCGATCGAGTGCCACGGCAACGCGAATAATTCCACAAAGAGCTCGAAGACGTTTTTGAACCTGTATAACAAATCGCAACCAGGATTTAAATTGACAGTTTTCGGGAAATAACCCACAATGAGTATTATAAATATTATCATTAGCATTGTTAACTCTACATTTAAATCACCGTAATGCTTAATTTCCGACACTCGAAGACGCTTTTGAACCTGTATGTGAATTGCAACAGGAATTAATATCAACAATTTTAGCTTAGAACTATTGTTATCATTGTTACTACATCTAGGTCACCGTATAGCTCTAAAGACATAAATGTTTAATTTCCGATACTCAAAGACGCTTTTGAACCTGTCAACAAATCACAACCAGGAGTTCAATTGACAACTTAACTCAACCGTACGCTTCGAGGTTAAAATTATCACTAATTTTACAACATTTAGACCACTGTATAGTTCTAAAAACAGTTCGCATGTTTTATTTCCAAAACAACTTCCAAATAAGCATGAAAAGTGGTCAGGGACAAAGTAGGAATGCTTATTGGCATGATAAGGGATTTCTTCAAACTCTCCGGTTTAAAGAACCTGATAAAATAGACCACATTAAATCTGTGAAAATATGGGAATTACCTCTTCTGGAAGTTCAGCAAATTCTTCGTCTTTAACAGTTGGGACTTTCTTGCGGTGATATTTGGCAAGAAGAGCAATCATCTGTTAAAAACAAAATAGAGACACAGTTTCGAGTTAACATGCTGAATATCAATCCCTGTAAACATAATTTTTGAATTATCAAGACACCAAAACCAGGAATCTGATGAAAGTAGGATGCAACAAAATCTTCAAACATTTGACAACGCATGTTTCTCGTCTAGTTCTCCTCTCATGAACTTCTGAATTCAAAAAAGAGCTAATGAGTATGTCATTTGTACAAGTATTCTGAGGCTTACCTCCACTTCAATTGGAGTGAAGCCTAGTAGATGCTCATTATTCTGCAAAAAAAACCAACCAGCCAAAGAGCATATTGAGCATCCTGTTCAAAGCTAAAAAAAAAACACAAAGGAAAAATAGGGAATAGTGACATAAAGTTTAATCCTACTCTTCATCGCTTAGAGTCAAGAAATTACTTGTATTATGCAAAATTTGAACAAAAAATATTCATTTAGGATATAAGACATGGCAGCATACTGTCCAATCCAATGCAAAGAAAATGAACTATGTCTATCAAGCTTAAAAAACTCAAACGGAAAAGTGTGTCATGTCAGAATAAAAGACTACAACACATGAAAGAACATGTGGGACAAGTTAAACTTAAACACAGACTGGTTTTAGGGCACAATAAGTAGTGGGTTTTGTCAGACAGATATACACACCTTGATTAAGTAGTGTGAATGTTTGTGGTAACCTTTATGCGAAATAAACATTCCCACATAATGTAAAATGGTTGCAGCTTCTAAAACTTCGGCGTCGCTTTCCTCTAATCTTTGTACTGCCTCAGTCATACAGTCAGATCCGCCCAATCGACAAGTTTGCAAACCGGCTAGAATTTCCTGTGACAGAAAACATTTGTCAAAAAAAAGTTGACACAAAAACACATTTTTGGAAGAAAATCTTTCAATTCGGTTTTGACAACAATCAATTTACTGGCAATCCACAACTGAATCACCAGTTTCCACTACCACCATCCATCATGGTATGAGATTACTTCCTAGACCTCCAAGGAGTTGCATGCTTCTCTAAAGGTCATGTCACCAAAAGATCGGCAATTCTTATCAGCATCCTAACCTGGGCGCCCTTTTGTTGCAATCAAAAACTTCTTGAGTAAACCATAGTACGGTTGGTAATTCACTTTTGAAAAAAAAAAAAAAAACGTATCCCGGAACAACAAAAAAAACATAGAAACATAAATACACTCACACATATATGTATTTCATTCATCATTGTGCTCACCAAAGCTAGTTTTGCAGAATTCAAAGCAGAATCCATGCGCCTGTCCACATTAAATCGGGCAGCAAGATTCAGAACTGAAGTTCGGCGAATATTAGTTGTGGGACTAAAAGCATCGCAGGTGCGAGCCAAAGTGTCTACAATTACACCCTCTCGTAATGCATATGGCGAGACCATCATTTCCTGTATCAGAAAAAAATCAAATAACAAGTTGAACCCCAATCCATGAAAAAATTAAAAGCATATCAAACGCACAGACCAGCTGCCAAATAGTCTCATTACAATTACTCAATGTTTTATTCACAAAATGTAAGCAAACTCCGACAGAGAGGAAGTCGCACCCAATCATCAGTTTTCTACTACTAGCTGTTACCACAATTTGTTTTCCGACAGGATTTGTTTTTCGACATATGACGATGTGTAGAGCACAAAACACCTGTCCCCTTGCTTAAATAGCTTGAAAATAAAATTTATTCTAATCAAGAGGAACATGGCTTACAAAGAACATAACTATGAAAATGATGATTAACATACCTCTATACCCATGGCGTTAAAGATTTCCTCCAAAAGAATTGCACCTCCCACAATCACATCTGCTCTTTTCTCCGGAAGCCCGGGAATCTTTGCCCGATGCTCGGGGGACTTGGCCTTGCAAATCTTCTTCACCAAACTGCTAAGTTCCTCTTTAGTAAATTGTTTTTCATGAAAATTTTGCCGGAATTTTTGTGCTCCATTACCCTGCACCGAAGTGAGCTCCAAAACTATTTTAAAATGGTAAACGTACAAAAGTAAAAACACAAACAGAGAAGATCAATGAAACTTCCTCTTGAAACCAATCGTCAGATCGAGACAATATACACACAAACATAAAACATAAAACACTAAAAAAGGTTCGCTCAAACAGAAAATATCTGTTTAAAGAACGAAAACCTTTCTGAAGTTCGTAACTACTTCAAGAAATAGGAATACAGCTGCTTAACAATAGAACACATTAAACCATTCTTAAAAGGAAAAAAGAGCACAAGGTAAGAAGAATTTGGCAAGTACACGGTACATATCATAATATCTAGCAAACAATTAGTTACCAGTAAAACATAGACTTAAGTCATCAGTGGAAAACTCTTTACCTCCGCAGAGGGAGACGTTGTTGTGCTTGTCTTATTGTGATGAATCATTTGTTCAATAGACTCTATGGTCCCTGAGGACCCAATAGCAACTTCATAATCAGATTTATGAACCACATCCATAACACCACTGTCTGCGAGCATTACTCGTATGTATCGTCGCATCTCATCAATATTACCCCTTGAAATCGATTCATTCCCTGCATTACCCATCAAGATAAGGTCAGAAACTTTTCCATTCCCTGCATTTTTTATCAAGATAAGGTTCTCCAATTCATTGCCCAGTTTCATTTCCCTGTCTACCATAACATTCTTGCACTCCGGTCATCACACAACTATGTTCGTAATCTAAAGTCACCAGAAAAAGAAAATTTGGGACAAAAACGGTCTGGAAAACATACCTATAAATCGTTCGGTGAGACGAATATGCCCAAGTTTTAGTGACGTGGCAAACAGAGGTTTCCCTGCACGACCAACCACAAACTCAGTGGATCCTCCCCCAATATCAACTGTGAGAACAGTTTTCGAAAATACAGGCAAAGCTTGTAAAATTCCCGCATAGATGAGGCACGCCTCCTCTCGACCTGTCAGGACCTCCACCTCCACCCCTGTTGATTCAAAAATTTTCCGTGTGAAAGCCCTGTAATACACATACAAATTTCACGAACACAGTTAGCAAAACAGCTTAAGAAAGGGCATGAAAAAAATGTACATGACTCATTCATGTGACAGAAAAGTTTTTATGAGAAGATCCTCCCTTTGTTAAGGAAATCCAATCTTCGCCTCAGGAAAGAAAACAACCAAAAAGAAAAAACGGAATCATTTCAACAGTCTCACGTGACATTCAGATCCTTCAAACTTTTCTGATGATCAACAATCCACTAATACAAGATAGCCATTTGATATGACAAGATCCCTAAGTGCCAGGTGCCATGGACTGCATACTTCAAACCATCAAACCATCGTTTTAATGTGGGAAAGGATATGGAAACTCCATACTTCATTCGCCTGTACTATTCGAGTATCGAATTACGCATTTGGTATGAGCAACCACATATGGCCCTTCAGGCTTTCTTGCACATTAAAAACTTCAAACTGATCAACGACACAAAAAACTTCAGCATTCAATTATTTTTTTCTAAGATGTGCCTTTCTTTTTTACAATCTTAACATTCATACCGCTTATTCCGTGCTTCCCGAACAGCAGATGTTGCAACAACTCTCATTGGAGCTCTTCGATTTGCAGCAATCTTCTTCAGTCTCTTGATAGCCGCAAGAGCTCTCTCTTCTGCCTCCGGAGTGATGACACTAAACCCAGCACTGTGAAATTACACCAATTCCATGGTATCAGTCAAGTACAACGTACAACAAAAAGCAGAAAAATAGCCCTTGACTTTTCTTCCTCTGAAAGGAACACATTCGAATTAAAAAAGTTCCTATACATAGAGGGAGAAACAGTACATGTGACCACTATGAGTCAATAATGTCGGAACATTTTGGTTACGCCATTCCAAAAACAAATAAACGGGATCCGAAATTGAAAAATATTTGAATTTTTTTTCAAAAGACTGAAGATGTCTCAAACATATCAAATTTTCAAACAGGACTTCGAAAACTACTTTTTCATATTTCACTGTGTTTCTTGCAAAAAAACAATAACAGCCAGGAAGAAAACAGGGCCTCAATCCTCAATCTAAAATGCTACTTTCAGCATGCATTGACTGATTCTGTCTCCAATTTTCCAAACTCGTATTCCTATAGCTTTTCCACATAAACCAAGGAAATGTAGGGTCATTGCCCTACCAACAAAACAAAAACTTAATTCTATCAGCAAGTTAATATTGTGTTTTGGTCTCAATTTTAGATAATCCATATTATTTCTGTGCAACACAAACGACACCAAAAAACAGCAATCTATCTATGCAATTTCCTATTGCTACCAAGCCGCAGAGTAGGAACGCACCTGCCACTTCCTAGTCTCACATCTTCTTTTTCTACATCTTCAATTTGAAATCGTCCCTGGGAATCTGCTCGTACTACAACCATATGGAAAGAATTCGTACCCATATCCACAGCAGCCAGCATCTTGTATCCTGCACCAAAACATTGCCGCATCTGTTTGTTAAATCCACATTTAAACTTGGCAATTTCCAGTATCGCATTTCAGCCTAATCATTGCTTCAAAACCTCCTCGTGCAGATTCCTCGTGCAACAGAGAAAAAAAATCCTCTAAATTTTGACATTTGTTTATACAGTATTTTAGTTTTAATACTCCAAGATCCATAGCCGGCAATAAAAAAAGCTATCAGCGACGAAATATGAGGAAAGCACATTACATACATACTACACAAATCAATAAAGAAATTTGTGACCAGCAAACTTAAAATCATGGAATCATCATAGAACCAAAGCATACTTGATATGAAAATTGCAACCACAAGGTTAAAAGAATGAAAACAATTATGGATTATATGAATCAGAAAACCATAGGATAGAATTTCATTCAGGAGGAACAAATTTCACGAAATTTGGGCTCTGTGGAGTACAAAAAGAACCTCTGCTTGACTCAAGGCTAAACACGTCTACGAAAAAGTGAAAAAAAAAGAAAAGAAAAACAAAAATCCTTCAACTTTGCTAGCTTAAAGAGTATCGAATTTGAATTTTCAGTTAGTGCACTTGCAAATTCCCATCCTGTCCAATTTCGCATAAAACCTTAACTCCAAAACCTAAAAGTTAAAAAGGACAAGAATGCCGCACAAAACAACAAATTGCATTCTTCCCTCACATCAGAAATATTCCACGAACTGCAATTCAAACACTAAATTCACGCACTAAATTAGGATTGATCTACATAAATACATACAGAGATTAACGCAACAGAGTAGAGAGAGCAGTGAAAGTTCCCTTACCGTTATCCTGAGATGGTTGCTCCACATTGTCTTTCTCTTTTGTTTTCTCCTTCTCCAAATTCCATCCCTCCTCTCGTCTAACAGTCAAACCGACTCCAATTGGAGTCTCTCTACTTTCCGTTAGATGTCCAAATACCAATTCTTTGGTTGAATATTGAACAACTGAATTTTGTAAAGGTTCAAAAATACTTGTAGTACCATTTAAGGAATCTTTTGTATTGAACCTAGGTCTCCCTTCAGAAATAAGTCCATGTGAGCGAGCAATTGCATTGGTCCAGCCTCCAACTGCTCCATTTGCGTCCAATTGCCATGAATTACCTCTATCTCCATGTGCAAAAGCTCCGCTATCGCCAACGGAAGCAGCAGCTACAACAGTACAATTCTGAGTACAACGGTACGGTTTGTCGTTTCTCACGGCTGTTTTTTCATTGACTGGAATTGGAGTTCCTGCAAGAAATAAAGCTCTGCTGGAAGAAGGGGGAACAAATGACGTGCTTGACTTAGAAATTGAGTTAGAATTTGAGCCAAAATTTGAACAGTTGCTTATCCACGAGGAAACTGCTGATTGGATGGCGGAAGTTCTAGCTGTTGACACGTGGCAGATGGCGGCTGGAGCGTCAGAAATGCCTGTCGGCAAAGAAAATGTGCGTGAAAGCTTCCCCATTAGACCTGAAATGAAGGACAAGTAACTACTGAAAACAAGATGAATTCTTGAATTGTGAGAATAATTAGGGAGGGAAAGGCGAAAAAGGAGAGCCTCTACACTGCTGAAGAATACATGCTCCTTTTCCCTCCCTTAGAAAAAATATCTCCCAAGTTCTGGTTGCAAGAATTATTCTCAAGGAAAAGATGTCAGCAGTGAAAGCTAGGGAGCCTGTCTTATTTTGGATGGGTTTGCAGTTTGCATTTTGCAGCTATGTTTTAAAGTGCGGATATCAAGTACGAATGTCGCACGAAATCGGCAAACCGTGGGAGATTTAGTAATTTACTCAATAGTAAAAATTTCGTGCGACTAGTTTCTTGCGGCCGCACGAACATTTTCGCACAAGTTCTGACATACGGTGTTCCAGACGTGACGTTCAGTTGCTGTTCCGATGACAGTACACATTTCTGTACGAGCACTGATTCTGTTACACGGATAAGGGATGAAAATCCAGGGGTAGGTAACTTTTTACATGAATCTAGCAGATTTGCCACTATGGACCGATGAAAGGTGAGATTCCCATAAAATCTTTTTCACGAGTCGAGACAGATAAAGGAGCGGTGTGTGCTCGCCACGTGCAAAATTAATCGAAGAACCAAGAAAAAGAAAGAGAGATAAAATCGTACGTCGAAAAAATTCAAATCTGAATTGTGTGCCACAGCGCTCCCTGGTATTGCGAATGCATTGAAGTAGACTCCTCTATTCATGTAGGCCAAGATTCACGTCACTTCGAAACGTGTGGCTCTCTTAGAAGCTGAAACTTGCGCCTGATGGAAGGAATATTCCATATCGGCGTGTGAGGGCGGTAGACGAAGTTGGATTTGACACGCGTGCAATTCTGGCCAGGTGGCATTACTACGACCCGGCACTGGACCTCATGAATCTGGAGAGGACCAACCATCGGAAAGCGAGGTCTACGCGTCTGACATGTTTCTATGCATTGAGAAAATCCAAGTTTCCAACGTTTGCTTCTGTCGCTTCTGAATTTTGGACTGCAGGGTACTGTACTGCACATTACAGTACAGTACTATTTGCTTGTCCTCCAGTTGGAGGAAACAGTACATTCAGAGCAGCCATCAATCATTTGCCTGCATATATCACACCGTCCGTAGCTACAAAGAGCTATTCACATTAATCGCTTCATTTGACTAGTTCCACTAAACTATGTGCCGCACGTGCCTCATTTTGGGCCACTATCCGACACTGTTGTTACCACTACACCGCCAATCGTTATTAGCGTGTAAGTTTTTTTAGCGTATACGAATAATTAGCGTGGTTTACGCTAATTGGGAATTTGGAAATTTTCGAAGAAATCGTCTATTCTAATTAAGAATTAGGGTTTTTTTTAAATAGTGTGGATAATTCTATTGGAGAATAAAAAAAAAAAGGCGGGACGGAATTAGCGTACACAACGCTAATAACGATTGGCGGTGTACCGTGTCAGATTTGCGACGCTTTGTCGCGTTCCCTAAGATTTGCGAAATGAAGCGTTGCTACCGTGTCAGATTTTGCGACGCTAATCATGATGTCACGTACTTCCACGATTCCAAAGAGTACAAAGTACAATAATGTTGGATTGTATGGACAGTTTTTTGGTTTTTTGGCTAACCGACCGTAACCGACTTTTTTTTTTCTCGTGAATCAACCGACCGCAATTGCCCGGCCCCCAAAATTTGGCAACCGAATCCATTCCGGATCCGGCGCGGGCGGTCGGTTAACGGTCGGTAACGGTTTCGGTTGACCGTTTGCGACCTCTGCTGCAGGGCCTCAACTCTTAATTTGCAGTAATCTACAGTACACCGCGAATCGCTATTAGTGTTAATGTTTTTTTTGCCACTTAATACATTTTTCTCCGTACACACTTGTCGGATTGTGGATCTGACGTGGCGATTGAAAGGTAAGATTCTCAGCTTCCGATTGGCGGTCTCAAACTGAAATTTGGACAAGTGTGTACGGGGAAAAGATGTTTTTAGCGGCGAAAAAATTATTAACACTAATAGCGATACACGGTTTACAGTACTTTCACGTGACGTTACGCTTTCCTCCATTTTAGACGATTTCGCTACAACAACTCTATGTAGAAAGTCGCCTCTCATTGGATGGCACATGCCATGAATACAAATGCCGGGCGGGTGGACCATGGAAGCTCTGAAAGTCTTATTTAGTAATTTACAGATCCGATAAAGCAGGATAAATTAAAAAGCACGATGGTAACCCATCTGAGTCCAGGGTACAAAGGGGGTGGCATGGCCAAAACTGAAAAACTACAATAAAAAACAAATAGAGCGATGGGAACAAAAAAAAAAGGAAGGGAAGACGATTTGAAGAAGCCAGAGAAACAGTTGCACGAGGCGGAAAGAGAATTTTAGAGGGAAGGAAAGGGAAAGAGGGAAAAGGAGGAGCAAAGGGGAAGGAATATGTTTTAGGGCTCTTCAAACGTATCGCTAAAAAAGAGTTCCGACCGTTTTGATTATTTTTTTCGCTTTCTCTTGTGACGATGGGATTGCAAAGAAAATTGAGGCAAAGAGGTGGTAAATAGAGTTTAGTTGTTATAACAAATAGTTGGAAATGGTGTTAGATCACCATCCAATGTTTTTAGCGCTAGTCGCGTTTATAAGTTAAAAAATTTCTATCATCCCATACACACTAATGCCATTTCTATATTTTCACTCAAAATATGACACCAATGAATAGTTTCTACTAAACAAAATTGGCTAATTCAATCTAAAACCATTGAATAGACATAGTTTGTACAACATGAAACATCATAAATGGTGTTGAACGGCGTGTAATGATTGGTGCATTTGTACTTTTATTGGTACCAAAGACGACTCAACTGCTACATCAACAAAATTTCAATGCATAGAAATATTCTCATGCAACTCTCCTGCGCAATGATTGTTGAAGAAATACTTTTTCATAAGGTTTTACTGTAAGGCAATATTTTTTCTATTTTAATGTATAAAAGTTAAAAAGTAAATGATTTTATGCAATGTCAACGGCTAATACCTCTTGAAAGCCCCGAGTTCAACAGTCCAAAAGGTAGTGCCCACCTATCTAATCATGGTACAACAAATTTAGGACCTTACAATATGACTTCAGATAGTGAAAAATTTGCGACATCCTTTTCCTCTCTCTCAAGAAATGTACCACATAAACTAATGTGGGAAGCTACAATCCGCAAAACCACTTGTTGAGTATGTTGTTTTTAGAAAGCTTTAGTCCTCTTTATGCCTCAGCTGTGAGAGAGAGCTGTTCAGGACTTAAGCTATTTTTTGTTGAGTTCGGTTCAGTACTTACCGAAATTAGTGTGACAGTGAAGTTGGGAGTTCACGGTTCATTCACACTTGGGACACGTGTCGTCACTTGGGAGAATGCGTGAGTATGTTCTCCGTGGACGTACGGAAATTCGGCTGGACCACTGGACTTCGTGAAGTCAATTCTACGATGCCAAATCCTCTAATCGGACCGCTAACAGCCGCCGCCAACAAATAGTGACGAGGCGTGACTAGATCATTATCACTTTACGTTGTCTAAACTTCGGTGTAAATATTTGTGATAGAATGTTAGATGTACGGCTGGAATGCCTCCGTACAGCTTAGTGTAGTTTCGGTGTATAAAAGTAGGACTTAGTGAATTTGATTTTTAGGAACAAATGATATGAAAACTGTACATTCAGTTTTATGTAATTTCATTTCTACATATCTCACAGATTTGTGAGCGGAATTGATTGAAATTTTGTGTGTGTGTTCCTTTGTATGTTATCTACATTGTGGCAAATTTTCAGGACGTTTGGAGCATTTTTCTGAAAGTTATAGTCTGTCAAAGTTTCTGTTCAGCCATCGGTATTTGTGGAAGCTTCCTCTCTTGATTTGTTCTACGATGACTACTGCTGCATCTTCTTCATCTTCAGTACCAGCACTTGTCTCAGAACAACAGAGTACTTCATTGAATTTAAAGACACGATAGCATTGTCATCGATATTGCTTAAACAAAGCACTGCACTAAAGGTAAACGACTGAGGCTCTTTGAGCAAACAATCTTCGAATGAAACCCTAAAAGCTTATCATTGGTCACTTCTCCACAAACGACTTCCAATCCGGGCAACACATTTCAAGCTCCATGGGCCATAGTCTATAGTGTCGATGTACATTTGATACCAAGGTCATTTTACATTGTTTCTATTTTTGTTAATACCGCAACAACCTTAGTGACAGAAGGAATACAACAACAATCACATAGTCTGCTATAAATATTTGAATGAGAATGTGAAGGAACTTAAGTATGGATTGTATTGCGGAGAAGCTTACTAATTGAATTATGGCTTAACTTGGTGAATGAAACCAAACAACATTATAAAGGAATCAGTAAAAGGAATAGAGGCATGTCCCACAAATTGATACACAAAAAACATTTTCGTATAATAGAGAAGGAGTCGCAGTCCAGCATAAAATAGGTTTGAGTTAAGAAGAAACAGGAGAGTTACATATAAACATACATTCTAAATCCTGTTTAGTTAAACTCGATAGTTTCTCAATAATCAACTGTCTAATACTAAACAGGATCACGAACATCAAATAACTTAAACCTTCACCTGTTCCTAAAACTACTCTTATAAACCTCTCATGAACCAATCACCAAAACAAAAAAAAGTACAAAATAAAAACTCTAAACCTCTACCTACAAAATCTGGTTCGTGAGCATCACAAAAATCGTGGAAGCATATCCACTTTTCCTAACCCTGAGGACCCGGTGATCTTGAAAGAATCTGCCATAATTATAAAAGCATCTCTAACATTGTCCCACGAACTCTCCGGTGTTTGAGCATTGAGAGTATACAAGAGATCCTGGTAAGCCGCGTAGACCGACACATTATGTCGAAAGAAACTGGGACCTTTCACAACATATTCTATAGTGTAGTACGAAACGTTGTCCTCTTTTCTTTGAGAGGCGTCTAGAAGTACCGCCACTTTATCGGATCCTGGAGGAGCAATTATTTTTCCGAGAATTCTTTCTGCCGCCTCTTTGGGATCTCCGAGCATTTCCAACCTGTCTCTCCCATACACCAAAGCTAGTTTAAGTTATTTTGTTTCAAAGTTGGTTTCAAAATCAGTTAAAAGTTAGTTCAGAGTTAATTCAAAGTCAATTGGGAGTTAGTTGAAAAGGTTAGTTCAAAGTTAGTTCCAAGTTAGTTTGAAGTTAGCTAAAAGTTAGTTTAAAGTAACAATCCTTTTAAAATTGAAGGTCAGACACAAGGTTTATTAAACATCACACTAAATTGTAAGCATTTCCTACCTGTCTCACTCACCAAAATTGGTCCAAAATTAGAAGACCTTAAAAATTGAAGGTCAAACTGAAGATTTCTCAAACAAAATCTTTATTTGTGAGCACAAAAAAACTATGTAGTTTATGCTTACTTCTAAAGAAAAGGATAACAGCAGGATGCCAAAGTTGAACAAAGTTTAAATAATTTAAAACTGAACGTTAAACACAAGGATGCCAAAGTTGAAACAATATCGTACTTTTGCACTGACCAAGGATGCATAGTGAGATAACTTTGTGAGTGATAAAAATAACATGGCATTTTTGCAAAAGCCAAAGAAAATAAAAATGGACACCACATCAAAAACACGATGACTGAATACTGCTTTTCATTCTGTCATTGGCCTTTGAATTTTTGTTCCCAGGCAAGCAATCGAAAGGTAGCAGTCTTACCTTTCGATCGTGATGTCAATATTGAAAATCAAAAAACTGTGTGATGAGAAAAAGTACTTCGACTGCGCGAAAAATGTTTAACTCTAGTACCGATAGGTGGAGAAGTTGCTTATGGTGTGTACAAGGACTTAGCTATAGATATAAAATGGTTGAACAATAGAGGAACGTATCAAAGGAAAAATCTCGATGTTTGATAGAGGGGTCAAAATGACCATCGATAGTCAATACAAAGCTCGACGAGAATGTAGAAATTAGCATTCTATGAAGAATGATTCAATATACCAGAAAAAAAATAATAATAGTGCGGATAACAAACATGAACCAAAACCACAAGTTTTGGCTAAAAGCAGAATCTTAAGTGTGTATCAGTGGACACAAACGAGCAAAAGCAACAAAGTACATAACAAATATACATTTATCGCATATTATTTTAACACGTTATGGATCGTGTAAAGTGAAATTTGTGACAAGACATAAAAGTTAATTTTTGCTGCAACAAATACTGTAGATAAATCATCGAGGATCTTACGATAGAATATAAGTATCTATAGAGTACACATTTTCAATTAAGGGTCTGGTCAATTACATACTCATAACGATTTAGGTTTAAAGCAAAAAATATTTCAGCTTGTAATTGGGATTGTGCTATCAAATCCAAACGCCAGAGAATCAAGATTACTTAAGCTCTGAGCATGTAGCAGGCGCTGACGAGCAATAAAATCAAAGTGAAGGAGAGGTCTCCAATCTTTTGGAGAAAAAGATCTTCTTCAAAAGATATTCAGAATATTTTCTGGCATTAAATCTTGCATCAGCTAAGGCAACATTACAATGCTCACCACATTTAGTGTGGGCGCAATCCCCACTTGGACTTTGTCCCCAAAAAGATAAAATCACATTCAATTCACATTTAAAAAGCACAAAACAGATGGTTCATCAAAAGTTTGGACCAAAGTACTGGTGGTGAACCCAAGGTGCTACCTTGTTTGCTCTACATACTATGTGAAGAAATACTTTTATGACGAGCCTAGTAGATCTCCGTGTATGGATGGATGGACTGAACAGTTGTACAAGAGCTATTCTGATGTATGGGAAAGGAAAGGTGTTAGGAACCAGATTTGACCTTGACAAGGGGCTTTAATTGTCACATGGCCACCGCCAATTTAACTGCGAAAATAGATTTGTAAGCATTGAGCTCTTGCTACTACACTACCCGTAGTAGAGTTAGTAACACCCTTTCAGCCGTCACTTGTTTTGGTCAAAACTCATAGAAAAGTGTTAATAACGTTATTTAAGAAAGTGGACTACAACCCTCCACGCCTCCCTACAGTAGAATAGTACTATTCATTCTAATTTCACATTTACACTACTGATCCCTTTACACTGACAGCAATGGGCAGTGAAGTATTTTAGTGGAAAAACGACGAAGACAGTAAATCGGAAAAGAAAGCTCAAGCTGTTATGTTTAACGATTAGTTAGGTTATAGAAGGTGTAAAATTCAAGTATCAGGTGCAAAATCATGGCTTTAGTATAGATCCATTTATTTTGTTTTAGGACTATAATCCTTTGTGTTCATGCCAGGCTACAAACTAAATCAAACTTTTTTCCTGTTCAAATTGTAGTTTGGAAGCATTTTTAATCCAGCCTGGCAGAATAAGCTGCTTGATTCTATTTTCCAAATTAAGAAATCATCAGTGATCCACTTTGCTGCCTTCATTATTACTCTGGTTATATTTTTGGCATGGAATACTAATTCTGATCCGTTCTGATTCTGATTTTTTTTCCAGGGAAGTTCACGTGGGCTTCTCAAGTAGTATTGAAAAGCAAAGGACTTTGACCTTTTCGTTTTATCAAAGCAACTATTTTTTTGTACGAGTGTAGGCTATGGTTTGGCTATGGTGGAGCAGACGCCCATAACACGAGTGATGCCTTGTCACAAGTGGAGAGGACATACAATGTAGAGGGTAGAGATGTATACACCTAGAGAAAGGAAAGCATGAGGTAGTGGGATCTTAGCCTAAATGGAAGTTCTTAAGAAAAAAGTACATTCTACACAGATTTTATTATTCGATGGAATCAATGGACGGATGTAGGGCTGACGCTCAATTGAACACCAATAGTATTTTAAATCACAATAATAATGCTACACCAGTATCGAGCCCAATTGGAAAAATTATGTTATCATGAGGCCACAAATTACAACAAAGGACGATGGTGACAGGATGTCATGATTCGATGCTCAAAATTTATTACGAGCACAAACTACATCGAGCTGATTGCACCATCTAATTGGTGTCCTAAACATCAAAAAGTAAGTAAAAAGTGAAAAGACATGGAAAATCGTGAGAAACATCAAATGTGGATTAAAGGAAAGTGCAGAGGGCATAAAAACTCACGAGAAACCGGGGGCTACAGGAGCCACGATGACACTGACATTCAACTCGCCGTTGCTCCCGGGAGGGCCATATGCCACAAGAGGCTCCACGACTGCTTTTCTTTGAGATCTTCCTAATTCACCTCTCAAAGAAGGAAGCTCCAAAGATCTTTCTCGCTCTGCCCTTTCCACAGCTCGATAAAGAAGACGTTGATCTCCCACCCATCGCGCAGGATATATGAATTCTGCAAGATTTTCCATTTTTTCATTTTTTTGAATACCCAACTCAGACCACTCTGCTTACTGCTAATCTGTATATAACTGGACTGACTTGTCAACCGATGAAGAGATCATTTCTTAATGTGTCATATTATTAACTGATTGAAGTGATACAAGAGGGCTTCCTCAATGTTTCTCAAGGCTTGCCTGAACAACATCCACATTGCGCTTGTGGGGCTCCAAAGTGAGTACTAAAAACGTAGGCTGTAACACCCATGGATGCTAACTAGACACAAATTAACGAAGCAGAGAAAATTTACTAGTTTTTGATCATTAGAGGGTTATTAGGGGTGCAAGAAAAACTGACAATGTCAAAAAAAATGCAAAAGAAAATCCTTCGAATCAAAGAACCAGTTGCCTTGAAAATAGCATTGCAAGTCTTCAAACTCCGCTTCTAAGCCTTTTTTTATCATTCAATCAAGCATTCTCTGTAACACGCTTTTCTCCTTTGCCACATCTTCTGCTATCCTCCTGTACCTCAGATACAAGGATTAAACAAAGTATACAAAAGAGCAATACATTACTGACAAGAGGAAATATTGATTTTCTTATGTTAATGGACACATATTTCGAATAGACGTAAATGGAAATTAATTGCATAAATGAAACATGCAAAGAGGATCAATGAAAATTACAAAAATCACTTTGGTAGTGAATAAATGAATGGAGTACATTACTGATACATCCGAATTAAAAGAACAGGAAACATGCGTCATATTCAATGAGGAGCTATGACTCTTACCAAATCCTTCACTTGATTCTAAACATCGCTTGAAACCTTGAACAGGAAAAATCAAGTCAGCTCTTGTCCCTCTAGAGAAAGAAGGATCTAAACCTAAAAGAAGGCTCGTTATTCCTGCCAGATTTCCTCCTAATATAACTGAGGTTCCCAATAATCCTGCAACCACAACTCGGCGAAATGCTTGGGAGTCACCTCCCCATAAAGCATCTCTACTTACTATTCCACTATTCCCTAAATTAACTCCAGGTGACTCTGTTTCACGAAGCTTCTGCTCTCTTTCTGACTCAGAAACACTACTATTCTGATTACTAGGATCTCTATCTCCTGCTTCTGCTACTACTATTCTCCTACGTATCTTACGTCTTTGCTTACTCCGGCCATCAAAATGTGAATTTAAGTTAAGTGAAGAAGGAGGCGAAGAAGTGATATGGAGAAGAACTGAGTAAGACTTGTGAATAAGAGGAGGAGAGTTTGCCAAACGAGCTGAAACGCAACCTAAGCAAGTTT
The DNA here is from genome assembly GCA_037447655.1 of Zygnema cylindricum. Taxonomy (NCBI): domain Eukaryota; kingdom Viridiplantae; phylum Streptophyta; class Zygnematophyceae; order Zygnematales; family Zygnemataceae; genus Zygnema; species Zygnema cylindricum. Next base: position 131,293 of record JBBHKE010002879.1, read on the forward strand.
GGTTCTCAACAACTACCAATTTACTGTTAATACTAAATGTTTTAGTATCAGGAACGGATAAAGAGAGAGAGGGTGGGGTAAGCTTCATGGATGCCCCGAGCAGCTGAAATACGAGCTCCTCGGATTAAAGAACAGGATGAGTGAATTCAAAAAAGTCGTCAAAAGAATGAATAAAGAAGAAGCTATGTATAAAATGGGGCAAAAAGAAGAGTGAGGAAATCTAAGCAAAGGAGTTAATATAATGGATAGAAGAAAAGTTAACGTAAGAAACTTTAATCAGCTTAACTAGGGAAAGAAAAAGCGTTTCTTTTGTGTGGAACTATCACAAGGCACAATTGCTAAATTGAAGCAATGTTTGAAACTTAGCCTTTTTGCCGATTTCTTCAGACGTCCGTTCTTTTTAGCTTTTTCCCCTTCCAACTTTTCGCTTTGTTTTTTCAGCATTTCTAACTTCTTTTCCCTTTGTCTTCCAGTTTTTTCTTCACATCGTGATCTTAAGGCATTGAACTGCTATAAGAGTGACGTGTGACATCTTTTCCCTCTCTGGATTATTTTCCTTTGAAATTTAAGAGTCCTCTTTTCCTCAGTGCACACCAGCATTTGTGCTGTTAAAAAGATACTGCAATATTCCTTCTCCATTTGGAAACCTCGGAGGATCCCAAGAAGGAGCTTTGTTATTTTTAGCTGATTCCTATTACTGTTCAAAAGCCCGTCACCAATGGTAATTTTATTTCCCTTTTCAAAATCCCTTTCTTTTGTCAATCTTTTGTGAAGAAAGCGCAAGCATTCTGCTTTCTAGCATTGCTTTTTTTATGGTCTTTAGAGCTTTCTGTAAGAAGTTAATCCTTGGCCTAATCGAATTGCAAGGGAGAGAGAGAGGGAGGAAGAGAGCTTACACTGGAGTTTAAATGCTATTCAAATTCCTCGCATTACAATAATGCAATGTAGGTTTGTTAGAGGCTGCAGGGAGAGCGAGAGGGAGAGCGAGAGGGAGAGGGATAGGGAGATGGAGAGGGAGAGTGAGAAGGAGAGGGAGAGGGCGAGAGAGAGGGAAAGGGAGAGGGAGAGGGTGCTGGAAGGGAGTCTCATAAGTTGAAGTGTTGGGTGAGGTGCAGTCAGGGCGCAAAGAAACTGTGTTAGACCTCGCGAAGTTTGTCGATAAAGGTGTTTGCGTTAAGCTGAGTGGAGGTAGACAAGGTAAGCCATACTTGAATTTAATGGCATTTGTATTTGCCTTTTTGGTTTTAATCCTTTTTATTATATTTTTATACACTTTGTAGTTTCCTGTTTCAGTTTTTTATGGGGGACTTATGTGCATTCGTACTTTTTTTTTAGCCAATAGTCTAAGCTTCGGAATTGTTTGATCACTTTATTTTTTTATTTATAGTCTATCATCTCTATTTCATTTTCTTGGTTAATGACTCACTTTTTCAAATATAGTTCAACTTATTCTCGTAGTGAATTCAATTCGTTTAGATTTTTGAAGGAGAGATGGACTTCTAGACCGTTCTTTCTTGTTTTATGTTCGTACTTACTCCGTTCGTACTTATTCAATTACTTGTTCCATTCTTACTCGTTTTTTCTTACTTGTTTTATCCTTACTTTTTCAATTCTATTCCTACTTATTCCATTCGTTCGTACTCCATTCTTAGGTATTTCATTCTTGATTGTTTACTTGCCAAAAACCTCGAAGAATTTGCGGTTAACAAAGTGCTGTCTTTTGGTTTTGCAGTGATGGGAACATTGAAAGGCTACGACCAGCTTGTCAATCTGGTGCTCGACGAGGCTGTGGAATGTGAAAGAGGTAAGAAAATTTTCAATAATTCTAATCATTCCAAGAGGGAGAGAGAGAGGGAGAGAGAAAGGGAGAGAGAGAGGGAGGGAGACGGAGAAAAATTTCAATAATTATAATCATTGCAAAGATTTAGTCATTCACTAATCGTTTGAATCGTTTTAATTGATATTGCGGAAAATTTCTTAGTGGACCTTTTCGGACAAAGAAAAGGTCCCATTTTTCAACAGACACAGTGACAAACGTGAACAACCATAGATAATAACCATTACGTCTTTTGTCAAATCCTGTCTTGTATGTTTTTAGTCTCTCTGTTTTTTTCTCGCTTGCCCCTTCTTTATTTTCCTCCCTCATGAAGAAGCATCAAGCTTGAGGATCCCTCCCTCCCACCCTTTCCCGCTCCTTCCCCCTCCCTCATGAAACTGCATCAGGTTTGGGGATCCCTCCCCGTCCGTCTCTCCCTCCCGCTCTCTCCCTCCCTCCCTCCCTCCCTCCCCCCCCCTCCCCCCCTCCCTCCCTCCCCCCCTCCCTCCCCCATTTAGCCGCCTCAAGCTTGGGTGCAAACGCTTTGGGGCGATAAAAAAGAGGAGAAAAAAAAAACAAAGAAAAAGGCTAGAAAAAAAACAATAAAACAATGGGGTTTTCGTTTTTATGCGGCTGAGTTTGCAGACCCGGAAGATCCTTTGAAGACTTCCGACCAGACGAGGCCTCTCGGGTTAATTGTGAGTAAATCTCGGAGCTCCACCTGATTGTGATGTAACATTCGTATGAGATGAGGACTTTGTTTTGTCTTTGTTTTGTCTTTGTCTTGACTTTGTTTCGACTTTTTGTCATTGTTTTGACTTTTTTTGACTTTTTGTCTTCGTTTTGACTTTGACTTTGTTTTGACTCTGTTTTGACTTTGACTTTATTTTGACTTTTTTCTGGCTTTGTTTGGACTCTGTTTGAAATGGGAACTTGATATTTTGCTTTGTATGAAGAAAACTTCTTGTTTTTCTCTCATTTTGAGATGGAAACTTTTGGACAGCCGCGTTTCGACCGTGTGAATGTACGATTTGTGTACGATTTGTCAGATTTTGTACGGAGACCTATATTAGTGTAAGCATGTTTGCGACCGACATTTATTTTTTCAAAGATCCAAATTACCATGACCAAACAATTAGAATGTATGATTTTTTCCAAAATTTTCAAATTCTTAAATAGCGTACACCACGGTAGTTATTTTTATACGCTAAAAAAACTTACACGCTAATAACGATTGGCGGTGTAGTATTTGCGATGAGTTTTGCGCAAAAACAGTGATTTGTGCTTTTGTGCGATAAAATGGATTTCGTACTTTATTCTGACGGGAATGTCGCACTAAATAGTAGCCATGCAAAAATACGTTCGTTATTTTGTCAGAGACGTAAATGTTGACAGGGTGGATTAGGTCAGATTCCCTCTATGTCAGGACAAAAAGGTACAGCGTCCGTACTTGAGTCCTTCGGACTGTTTATGTTGCACGATTCTGTGTCCTGCTTTCATAAAGGACAGAAAAGATTGCGATTCGCCTTGTCTTTTTCTGTCCTTTATGAATCGTAGATCTGTTCCGGACGAACGATGGTTCAAAAGTAGGCGTTTCAATTGTAGGCCTTTTGTCGGCGCCTTTATCGTAAGTTGTGTTATGGGCTTTTCATGTGATCTTCTTCAGTCGCTACTTTTATCAGCGACCGTCCGATCGTCCGAATCTGACGGTTTAAATAAAATATACCTCAAAACTCACAGAAAAATATTTTTTTGTCCGAATGTTTTTTAAATTTAGACATATCGTTTAATTCTCTATTGAACGATGTGCAACTCAACCCTGTTAGTCTGTTACTATTTTATTTCATTTTGCGGCCAATACAATATGGGTCTTAAGGGTATATTGTATTTTTTGCGTACAATAGGCATATTGTATGGGCGACTTTCACCTACTTTTGAACTATGGTTTAAAACTTTAAATGCTTTTTCTGTGCAGAAAAATCAAAATATCTTCAATACGGGACAAGAATACACCGTACGGAACAGTGCTGAAAAATAATGCAGCGTGAGAGATTGCACCGTCTGAAAAAAAAAAAAATGGGCAGAATCGAAACGTTTTGGCAATGTGTCAAATACCTAGAGTACACCGTGTATCGTTATTAGTATTTATAATATGTTCGCCATTTAAATTATTTTTTCTCCGTACACACTTGTCCGATTTACAGTTTGTGACTGCCAATCGGAAGCTGAGAATCGTACTTTTCAATTGCATCCGTCAGATCTACAATTCAACAAGTGTGTACAGAGAAAAAATGTTTTAAGAGACGAAAAAAACATTAACCCTAATAGCGATACACGGTGTACTCTAATCATTGTCTCATAAAGCCGTATTCAATTCAAAAATAGGTTTGGACCGTAGTTCAAAAGTAGGCGTTTTTGGTAGGCCTTTTGTAGGCCGCCTTTAGTGTAAGTTGTGTTACTGGCTTTCCATGTGATCTTCTTAGATCGCTACTTTCATCAGCGACCGTCCGATCGTCCGAATCTGACGAAATTTTTTAGCGAACTAAAACACGCGGACGTTCAAAATTGCAGACGCTAATATGACAGATAGTCCTTTCGTAAGTTGTGTTATGGGCTTTTCATGTGATCTTCTTAGATCGTTACTTTCATCAATGACCGTCAGATCATCCAAATCTGACGGTTTAAATAAAAAGTCGCTCAAAACTCACAGAAAAATATTTTTTTGTCCGTTTTTTTTTCAAATTTAGACATGACGTTTAATTCTCTATCGATCCATGTGCAACTCAACCCTGTCAATATTTTATTTCATTTTGCTGCCAATACAATATGGGTCTTAAGGCCATATTGTATGTTTTGCATACAATAGGCATATTGTATGGGCGTACGGTCACCTACTTTTGAACTATGCATTTGACCAAGCCTCAAAAGTTAAGAACGTGCGAGCATTTTGTATGCGATCCGCACTAAATCTGCTCATAAAATACGCAAACGTTCCTTGAGAGGAGATTTCGTGCATTCTTTGCTGTATGGAATTTGAATATTTCATTCTGGGGAATTCCCGCGTCTTGTGCGGACTTCGCACGAAATTTCCGCACGTTTTGAGCATAGGTTTCATACTACAGTAACTTGTCTTTATGGCAAGGTTGCCATGCTGGTAAGTTCATTCCAGTTACAGTATATTTTCTTTCGGTTTAGTTTTAGTGTTACTGTAGTTTTCTTTTAAGTATCTGATGACCATGTTGAAAGAATTTGTATCCAGACCATTGATAATCTTTGACTTTTATCATTGAACCATCTTCTTTACTTTCTATTCCAATCCTTTGTTTTAAGCAACTCCTGAATTTATTTGTTTCAACAATTACAATTCCACCATTCTCTTTTAATTCCTCTGTTCTCCAGGTCAAAATATCCATTATTTACTTGCTCCTTTTACATGTACTCAACAAAGACTGCTGTGAAGCTCATCAACAAAAAAGGACCGCGCGTTCTTCTCTCTAAACAAAGCGAGCAACACTTATGAGCAACATTCACTCAACACTCGTGTGACAATCCTAACATAAATCTAGCCTAACCGTAATTCCAACCCTGGTTTTAAAACTAACCCAAGCCATCATGGATGATCCTGTCTCTAAGCTTCTTCAACCAACGAAAACCTCCGACAGCGGTCGTCCTATTCTCCTTCCTGCTGAGGTGGAATGCCAGTTAATGGACACTGTTAGTATTGAGTTTGAAGATAAAAATGGAGAAGTTTTGGAACATGCCACTCTTAGACATGGGATCATATACCTAACCACGCATCGCTTCATATGGATGGATGATGATCCTTCTTCAAGAAGGAAAAGATGTTATGGACTTCCTCTTCCTTCTGTGGCAAGTATTCATCCGTCTAAAAAGAGTCTTACAAAACTTTGGTCTTCTCCTCGTCTTCGTCTTCGAGTTAATGTGACTCAAGAAGGAAATTTGGACATTAGTGGATCATCAGATGGTACTTCAACAGCTAGTGTGGTAATTGTATTCAAAGGACAAGCAAGTTCCGATCCATTTGTTTTAAAATTTATTCAAGTTCATAAAGAACAAGCATGGAAATTTGATGTTGAGACAAAGGTCATTGGTGGAGGTAAAGGTCTGGGTGGTGGTAAAGGAGCTCCAAGTAGGTTTAATCCAGCTATGGCTGGAGTTAGTGGGATTTTGAGAAAGGAGCAGGAACAGATGGAGGCAACAGACAAGAATCTTCATGCAGCTTTTAGTGACCTTAATGCTTTAATGGTGAGTTTTATGGACCTGAAATTGAATGTCACGAGAGTCGGCTTTGTATGAGTACACCATCGCTACTAGGGTTAGTGAGTAATTGACGTTAAAACTTTATTACAATTAATCATAATTAACTACACATGTTATATTTTGCTACGTCGCTCAGTATGGGCCACTCACCTAATTACTGTATTGACACTATTTTATGATTTTGGGTCAAAAAATACCCACTCGAGTTAGAGTGATTAACTCTAAACACAACGGACCCCTAATTGTGTAAACGGGCTTTTGAGCTTTCTGGCTGTCACACAGTATTTGAAAGATTGAAACTTGTTTTACACAAAATCTGCCAAGACTGGCAGCGCTGCATCTTCTAATGTGAGAAAATCCAAACTCCATTGTTCACAAATACTGGCTGTTGTTAAAGAATTATTAGGTTTAAAAATATCATCACCTGTGGGGCATCTTTGGGGCATCCATGGGCATGCAGGCTAAGGCGAAAGACATGGTGCTTTTAGCTGAGAGAATGAGAGTAAAACTTCTTGCTCCACCATCCACGTCTTCAGCCAGTGATGAAGAGTTTGGGTCAAAGGAAGAAATGCAAGATTGGCTTCTTAGTGTAGGTATAGTGTCTCCCGTCACAAAAGAGTCGGCTGGCGCTCATTACCATCAACAGCTCTCTCGTCAGGTATGTTCCATCTATCATTTGTCTTCTTATGTGTTACTGAATGACCAATGTCAACCTTTTTCAGGTTATTTCTGTCACAATTTTGTACCATTTTATAGCAGAGCATTTCGGAAACACTGTATGTAAGGAGGTTATTTTTTGCCACATGCTCTCAATGTGGTCTTTCATAGACATTCAAGTTCTTTGACGAAACTGAGCTATATAGGGGCATTGTTTTTTTATGGCTTTTCAGTTGGCTGACTTCTTGCAAGTACCGTTGGAGAAGGCAGGAGGACTGCTTGCTGTGGTGGATGCTTATTGTCTTTTCAACCGAGCGCGAGGAACTGGTTAGTGGAATATTCTCATACTTTTCTACAAGAAAGAGAGATTGGAGAATTAGGCAAGGGAGGTGTGTTGGTCAGGATTGTGCTGAGGCGACTGGTTAGAGTCAGCCAGGAGGTGTATTGATCAGGATTGTGTCCTCTATACACCAAATCCCGTGGCATGAAAGGCTGATTGATGCGTCAACTTACCTCTTACTGTTTGAGCCTAATTGCCATGTCCAATGCAAAGGTGATAACAAATGTATTCAGCTTACTATGACAAAAAGCAAAAAGTTTATCCCACATTGATGATTATAATTTGGTCACTCATTCAAGGATCGTTAGACAATTAACTGGCTGGTATAATTGTGGTTTTCATATGTTACAATGGCAGATTGTTTCAGCCTCATGTTTAATATTAGGGGTGTTTAAGATGGCATCTTGTTCTCATACTTGTTATCTCTGCCTTAATTTTTTATTTTACCTTTGGAATAAAACTCTCGTCTGGACTTCATTTTTCTCATCCACGTCTATATCTCTCTATTCCCATTATCCAGAGCATGAATGGGAGGGATACTGATAAAGCGGTAGCATACGTAGAGAGATTTCCTAACTGAATTGATATTGTTAAATTAATAAATACAAGTATACACTTGCAATTTTATCCTTATAATTTTAACTCATCACAAACCAAAGCACCTCAGTTTCATTCATGGCTTCCCTGTTTTTTGACTTACGGTTGAATACGGCTACAATATGGAGTAACCACATATAATAACCACATATAGTGCTTCCATTCATTTTCACATATTAAAACCATGTTTTTTATCTCTATTGGTATGCGCAGAACTCATATCACCAGAAGATATGCTACAGGCTTGTGCCTTATGGGACAGAATTGACGTGTGCGTCTCTATTCCCCTAAGCCCTTTCCTTCTGTTCTAAAATCTGTACAGTTTCACCTAAATTAGGAGGCAAATCTACTCACACTAAGTGTCCAATTTTTTGCTGTGGTCTTGTTTGATAGAGTTTACCGACATACTCCAACGTATTTGCCGTTTGGTATTCGCATAAAGGAGAAGAAAGTCTAGATCTTTAGGTCTTTTTAGGTTTTTGGGGTCTTTTAGGTTTTTTAAGGTTTTTCACAGTTTCAGGGTTTTTTGATAGAGGTTTTTTTGTAGAAAATTGTGATATGCAGAAAAAAATTTAGACCGACTCGTAATTGTTTGCATGTGCAGAGAGGTATACCTACAGGAATCGCCCTTCTCTCTAAGGGAAATTTGGGGGGAAACGGTGACAGGACGCTGAAGTTACGACGCTTCGACAGTGGAGTGGCGGTTATTCAAAGAAAAACTCAAAATGACGACGAGGTGAGCGATTTTCTTTGTTTCTTGTTATTTTTCTTCCTTCCAGTTCTGATGGCTGTGATTGCAATGTTAGGACTTTTTGACACGTTTCGTACCTCTACTAAAAATCCTGTCTCTACACTCTCCAGGGTAGTCCTTTTATAAGTCATTGTCTTTTGTCCATCTATTAGTCTATCTATCCCATCAGGTACTGCAGTTCTGCAAATATTGATGTTTTTTTTGGCAGTGCTGTACTCATGATGTTTATTCCCCTGTTACTTCCCTTTTTGTCTTCATAAACTGTAGAGGAGCCTATAAGATGATTGTACCATCTGACGACTTGCTATTTATTGAATGCCAAGTTATTTGGAAACATAAAAATGGTGTAGCTAAAATTTCTCTGCTTAAACTACATTCGAAGCACCATTAAACCACATTTCTTACACCTCATCGCTATTTGAGTTACTCTCTAATCCGGTCAGCCAATTTTTCTTTTCAAAATCATAGAATAGTCAACTCTGATTCGATCACTGAATTCCTGATCCAAAGTGATAAAATATTGTCAAAAACACCATCAAGTGGCCCGAAATGAGCAACAACATCCTACACAGTTCAACAATGCTAATGCTTATACCTTTTAATAATAATAAGTAATCATAATGTTAATGCTAAAGTTTTATTAACTCTGATGGCGATGAAAGGTTTGTGTTTTCCATTCCCATTTTATTTAAAGCATACTTTGGTGTAGGGAAAATTACAAACACTTATTGCCGTGAATGGAATATATGTACAACACTAGTAATAAAGTAAAGGACTAATAAAGATATTGCGGATGTCCTTTTGATTTCTTATTTTGCATACATCATTAGTTTCTTAGCTATTGTAAATATCCTTTTGGACTGTCACATGTACAACAATAATAATAAAGATATTATGGATATCTTTTTAGACCGCTATTTTGCGTACACACTAATAATTAAGGTATTGTGGATATCCTTCTGGACTGTTCTTTGCCTATAAATTGGTTGTTTGGCAGATGACGGCCCAAATTGTCAAATTGGTGAAGGGAGCCGGAGGGCCAGAAGTGGGCATTAGTCCGGCTGACATTGCGAGAGCTTTAGGAGTCGCCCCTTCTCTTGCAAAAGAGGAACTACTCGCCGCAGAAAGCAGAGGTAAATGGACCTTCCACAGAGGGTTAGGGATGTTTGCAAAATGTGATTGAACTTGTACTAGAATGTTACGGAACATTTTTGCACAATAGTAGGGAACATTTGACTACATTTCACTTTTCTTTTTTAAGTGACTGGTACCACACCGCATTTTCATTTCACATGTGACTGTTCTTTTTAAGCAGTCGGAACCAATTTCATTTCACATGGAACAATTCCCAAAACGGAGGGAGCATATGACCACATTTCACTACATTTCACTTTTTGTTCTAGTGGATGGTACACTGTCAATCGGTATTAACATTCATAACACTAATCCGGTATTTTTCGCCCTTTAACATAAAACAGTGTTAAATAATGCTTTTTGTTTCTTACTTAGGGCTAATTTGGTAAACGGTTGAAAATCGTCCATGTCGCTTGGACAGGAATTTGATTTTAATATCATTGAAATGAATCGCAAGCTACATATTTTTCTAACTTTAATCGGAGATTCAATGTTTACCACATTTTGTTATTTAGCTCTGGGATAGAACACAATTGCTGGTAAATATTGAACTAAACGGAGGACTTTGGGCGAGGATGGGAAACTTTGTCGGGACGACAGCATCGATGGTTTGCGATTCCATATTAATTTTTTTAGGGACGTGGCTTATTAATTAAGTCACATAACATCTCTTCTCTGATCTAGTTTTTTCTTCTTCCCTCTCTCTCACCTTCTCCCTCTCACTCTCTCTCACTCTCCCTCTCCTTCTCCCTCTCCCACCCTGCCCCTCTCCTCTCCCTCTCCAGAAAAAAAAAAGATTGATCCTATAGCGTGATCTTCTGATCCCACAAGCTGTACTAATGAACCTATACTCTTAATGAACGGTGGGACGGTTTCCGTTACAAAGAAACTCATGTGACAAATGGCATATGTTTGGAATCTGGAGACATTAGTCTTCATTTACTGGGCGGCTGTTTAAAGCAGTAAAACTAAAAGAAAAGTTTATTGCATTTTCAAACTCATGTTTCAAATGTTATTATGCATTATTCACAACACAGAGCAATTGACAATTCTCGACTAAAGGTTGTTTTGTGAAAATAGAATGTAAAAGATGAAACGAAAAGATAGGAATCGATCATATCCTTCAAATCTAGTAATGAAGAATTATGTTATTATAATGACGCTGGGCAATATACGGTGCTGATATGATTTTGCAGTTTGGGGCAGGAATTTCTATTGAAAAGAGGGTTCGTTGATGAATCATTCAGTCCGTTGAAATAGATAAAATTGTATTATCTTGATGAGCGTTCAGAAAAGAACATTTAATTTAATATTCGCAAAATGTAGAACTCTACAAAATCAATTTCCTTTGCCTTGTTCACTACGGAAAGGTACCAGATAGTAACATTGTCAATTATACTGTGTAACGCGCGAGTCAAAAGACCCTGTTCTCAATTCTAAAACTGGGCTGAGCCGTTCCCGTGGTTCTAAGTTTCGATGGTTTGGCTGTACCGTAGCGGTACACCGCGAATCGTTATTAGCGTAGAAGTTTTTTTAGCGTGTAAGAATAATTACCGTTATTAACGCTAATTGGGAATTTGAAAATTTTCGAAGAAATCATTTACTCTAACTAGAAATTAGGGCTTTCTAAAGATAGTATGCATAATTCTATTTGAGAATTTAGGAAAAAATTGGGGGAACCGAATTAGCGTTCAATACGCTAATAACAATTCGTGGTGTACAGTACTTCAAAATGTGACCACAGGCTAAGCGAGAACAACTCAGTGGGAAGGCTGGGGACGAAAAATATACTAATTTTCCATGAATGGGCAAAATGTGCACATTGCCCAACAGCATCTTATGAGCATGTTGCTTTGTTTGATTTTGGACAAATGACTTTGGTGACTCTCGTGTACGCACCAACTTCAGCTTTACTCCCGTTTGTCTATTTGTCCAATCAGATTCCCAAAAAAGCTAAACAAAAAGAAAGGAGAGGGAACATTAGTCGCCACCCCCAGTTTCCCTCCAAAACATACCTATACCTTTGAACACCATAAAATTAGAAAAGGCTTCCAGCACCACCACTTTCTTTACCTCTCAGCTACCCTTTTACCAAGTGAGACAAGCGCTCTCTCTCCCTCTCTTTACCACGTGAGGCAATCTCTATCTCTATCTCTCTTCTTATCACGCGACTGTCAAATCAACCTCATTCCCTCCCTCACTCTCTTTCACTCTCTTTTCTCACACCTGTCTATCTCACCACTTTCGCTCCTTGTCCCCCAACCCCTACTTGTGGTCCTCTAGCTCCTCCATTGTCCAATTACTGCCAGAGCCAATGCCAAGGTCATGCGTCACGTCACAACCACCACAATCAAGGTGAGGCCATGCCACGCTCTACCTGTCCTACTCGTGTCATGTCACAGGAGCGACCTCTCGTCTTTAGTGGCGGGCGAGCAACAATAAAAGCAGAAGTGAAAATGAGCAGTTTTCAAATCTTTTATCCTCCATTCATTCCCTCCAACTCTTTTTTTTTTTTCCCTCTTAATGATTGCCTTTTTGATACAAAGGGATTGTGAAGGCTTTTGAAGGAAATAGTCTTTTCGTGCCATCAATGGAGCATCTGTTTAATCTGATTTGATATAATCACAAATCCCTAAGCTCTAATACCCGCGGGTCTTTACACATTCTCTATCGGATCTAGAAGGAAAACCCTAAAATGTAAAACAAAGGTTTTTGGCGTAATTTTCAGACAGGAAATAATACGTTTCAAAAAAAAAACGTTGCACGAAGTACATGTTGACTGAAATAATGCCTCAGCTACTACCTCAACACAAACGTTCAAAAGAGTTACAAAAAGTACAAAAATCCTTATCAATATTTACATTCCTATGCTTTCAAACTGGCCACATAGGCAGCCTTCAACAGTATTCACAATATTCTTGGGTAACTCTTTCTGTTTATACAGGTCTTCATTTCACACAGACTTTGCCCGACTTTCTCGGGCTTTGACGCAAATTTGAACTGCATAACTTTTCTCTAGAATGTCAGCCAAAACGCCTATTCAGTGTTGACAGAATTTGAAAGTCATAGGATACATACCAAATACAATACACTGGTGATACAATACACAGCTTGCAATACGGAGGTAATACAATACACAGGTAGTAATTCACATTGGTAATACAATACACAATTACTAGAATGCACAGGTAATAGAATACACAGATAATGCACTACACCAGTTATATGATACACAGGAAATACAATAAACAGGGGCCGGCTTTATTAAAAAGCGCGATGGTAAACTATCTGAGTCCATAGTCAAAAACACCCAAAAAAGCACCAAAACAAACAAAACAACAAAGGAAAAAGCTAACAGGTACCACAATACACAGGTAATATTAAACTCGTGTAATGCAATACACGTCTAATCAAACGGCTGAATGGCAGCAGCGATGACAACCAACAACAAAATGTGAGAAACAAAACGAAACGTTGTATGTGCTTTCCTCGTACTATACGCGCATTATACGGAAAAAACCATACAGCACGAGTATAGTACAGCAAAACAAAATATAGCATTTCCAATTGTTTTCATTGAACCAAGTACAATATAGCATTGAACCAAGTACATTATTCTCGACCCATGCTCCAGTTACCGACACAGCAAACATGCCCACCAAACACAGAGGAAGAGGACCAGAATGGAGGACTATCCAACATGAATAAAAAAAAAAGAGAAGGTTTCACAGCGTGAAACAACTACCAAGGAACCGTAAAACTTGCTATTCTATTCCATCAACACCTTTACTGATCAAGTTTGGTGCTTTATTACGTGCACTCTTGCGAAGAGGAATGATGTCGAAAACCCTTTAGTTCCAAAGATGTAAAACTGCATCAACAAATTAGAGAAGGTCAGTCAGGCTTTGCTCCAATTCAAGGTGAAAATTTTCAGGCATCATTAGCATCAATAAACAAACAGTAATCACACAGTACGCTATTCCTAGAGTTGATGCGAGTAATCACAGTAATCGCATAGAACACTGCGCAAATTGTGCATTTTTCTGTACAATTACTGCCTGTTGCACCAGTAATCGCGGATGTGTAACTACCACATGATTCGCTGCCGGTTTTCTTTCTCCTCTGACCATAAAACAAAGTTAATACCACTCATTGCTGTTTGCAGAACACTAATTCCACTCATTGCTGTTTGCAGAACACTAATTCTTACTGTTCAAAAAGAGCAACCTCAGCTGAATTAGAACTAACAACAGTAATATAATCCCCACCCTCATAATTTCTTTGCTCTAATAACCTTGCACAATGTATAGATCAAGTTTATCTCTAAAAGTAAGTAGGAAAAGACTGGAAACATCAGACGCAAAGAAAGAAAGAAGACCAGAGCCATGATGGTCATGGTCATCAATGACCGAAGAGATTCAAAAACTTCATCCACCAAACCAAGACACTTGAAGCAAATAAAAGAAAAGGAAAGAAAAGCCCAAGAGCAGATAACCACAATGCAAAAGTAGATCAGCTCGAATCAATGTCTCACAATAATGCCCAATATTTCATGCTCTGGATTGAGAATGCTCATCCTTGAACTACAACGTGAACACTAATAACTTTCTATGTTTTTTTGCCACTTAAATCACAAATGCACTCAAATGCGTAAGTCCAGAGAAAAGTTGATTTAAGTGGCAAAAACAACACTGACGATAATAACGATTCACAGAGTACACCACGAATCCTTACAAGCGTTGATTAGACTAATTTGGTGCCGTTTCTTTTTTCCCTCTGACCACAAAATAGTGTTAATAAAACTACATTTAATTTTCTTAACGCTAACACTTTAAGCGGTGCAGGAACAGCCACATCATTCGCAACTGAATTAGAGTAGATCCCGGTAATAAAAACCCCACATTAATAACGATTTACAATGTAGCTATAGCTTAAAAAGAAAACTCGCTGGAACCCAACAAACCAGCAGGGAAACAAGACATCCAATTATTTGTATGCCAAAATATTGTTAAAGAACGACATCTCTATTTGTGAAAATACTTCAAACAAAACTGTGAAAAAAAGAACAAAACTTGAAGGAACTTGTATGTAACCTTTCCAACCTCACATAAGCCCTCTTCCTTCTATTGTGGACCAGATTTTATGAATTAAGCTTCTGGATTGGCACACAACTTAATGGAATAGCAAAACCGTACAACACAACCACAAACTTTGGCATTCACGTGAACAGTTAACCAATTACGCTGATTACTCCAGCAAAGGTTTCAAGTTCTTCACAATTGATGCGATGACAAAATCACAAAATCACAAAAAAACAGAAAAACAGACTCAGGGTGCCATGAAGGTGCCCTTACAGGTCCTGAGCTTGATTGATTTTGACCAGATAAGGGATAATATGAACGCATCGGAAGTTTTACAGGGGCCAGAGGTCTCCCCACTTTGCTCTACGAGCAAAACGATAGTCCATTTTTCGACTCCTGTGAGTTATGATGTGACGTTGCAACTCTCCTCGTTTTCCTTCCTGTGAAGTAGCACAGCACATATCCAACAAAACATGCGCCCCTCTTCGTCGCGGAGCCCTCACTATCCGAGACCATCCACTATTTATCTCAGGGACTGCACGCTCCTCCTCCTCCTCCTCTTCCTCCTCCTCCTCCTCTTCACCCCCCCCCTCATCCTCATCATCCTGCTCCTCCTCATCATCCTGCTCCTCCTCATAATCATCATCGTCTTCTTCGTCGTCGTCCTCTTCTTCATCCTCGTCCTCGCCATACTTCCCGCCACTTCTCTCGTCACCTCTCTGGTGGTGATAATCCTCCATATCCCCATTTCCATCTGCTCGACCTCGAATGCCTTTTGGCTCCTGATGATGTCCTTCACCATCATCACCTCTGTTTCTCTCCCCATCTAGACTCTTGCCTCGAGATTCAGATCCATTAACATCTTGATGCACAGAAACGTCATTCTCTCTTTCTCTCTTCCTGTTCTCATCTGACCCCTCAATGCCTGTAGATGCTTCTACCATCATCTGCTCTTCTTGGGGGTTGCTCTTGCGATCTGATCTTAGGGCCTCCATAAGATGTTTCATATATTCGCCTGACCAGCAGTTAACTTGAAAGCAATCAGTCTGAGTTCATGGAGGTTTTGTGATGAGAAGTTAAGAATTTACCTTAGCTATTTATGCTTTATATATATATACGTCTGAGAGACAGAGAGCTTATAAGCTATCAGCCAGGGCTCATGCAGGTTTTGTCAGGAGGAAAGTTACGAATTTTCCTTAGTAATTTCTGTAACACATGGTGACACATTGCATGGCAGTTATTCACACCAATGTACCCATGTACGGTGTTCACTTGCAAATTGTAGTCTGCTTACCATGCTTTATTTTGACGGATTTTTGTATAGTCTTCAAGTCCTTTGTACGCCGCTCGATCTGGTCCAGATTCGCCAAAGGAGACTCTTTTCTGCAAGTCCATGTACTCAATTATAACAACGTTAAAATAATAATAATAAATAACTATAATAAAAAAAATAATAATAATAACAATAGCATAGCATCTTTGGAGGACAGGGAGACGAGAGCCAATTCGAGCACAGACATACCAAAAGAACTACAAGGGGCAAACCTCTGCATCACTAAATTCTTCAAAAAACAATTTAGACTTTTGCTCATTTTCCTTCAGCATGTGCTTACAGATAGCAAGAAGCAGAAAAGGACAGATACAGTTTCAAGTTGATATCATGGAAAATGAATGGCCATATTAATAAAGGGCAAATAATTGTAGTCCTAAGCAGATGCATTAGTGAAGGATTGCAAACGTTCTCATGCAGACATGGGCTTGCTCAGGCGTCTACCTCAGAGGAACATATTACTTTTGGACCAACGTACACTGAGAAATAGACTTACATTGGGCGCACCCCTCTCCGAAGCACGACAAACGAAAATTTTTCATCTTCATACTGAGGAAGAAGAGTTCCTGCGGCTTTCTGCACATAACCCCATCGCCTCAACAATTGATGTTTCTCATTCCATTGCTATAAGGCCCCTCCCTCCCTCCCTCCCTCCCCTTTTCACCTCTCTCTCTCGCTTCACCTCCGACTCTCTTCCTCCCTCAATTTGCCTCCACCACCTCCCTCTCTCTCCCCCTCCCGCCACCCCTCTCTTTCTCTCTCTCTCTCTCCCTCTCTTACGAATAGAAACAACCTTTGCATCCTTACACACTAGAAACACAAGATACATGCGACTGCTTTACACAAAAGCTCTAACAAGGGCCTATGCACTAGTCACTCCTCGGTTCCAGTATGACATTCACCAGGAACTTGAGCCCAACCTTTGCTATACGCTGAATCTCACTGCGCTGGAGTCGCTGCACAAAATGACACCAACTTTTTGTTCCCTCCATAGGACAACGCCCATCATGCGGACACTGTTCCAAAAACATGTAGTATCATTAGGGTCTGACACACATGCACCGCTCAACGCTGATGATTAGTTTTAGAGAGGTATTAGAATTAACTACAGTAACTTACCTTTTGCCAAATGGTTCATTATGGGCCAAGTAACAAAAAAGTGTTAGTAACTCTAAATTGTGAATTGAGGTAAACAAAAGCCCATACCTGACGTAGTGTAATTAATGCTAATCCACCATACCAACCAAAACTAGCTGCTTCAATTCGCTCACTCATTATTTCGACACCTTCCTGTACGCTGATGTCCTATGGTTCACAGTTTTTGAAACCACACATCAGAAAAGAGAGAGACGAGGGGGGATATGATGGTGGGAGGAGGGAAAATGATCGGTAAGCAAGAAGATGGACAGTTAGGGGGAGGGGGAGGCGTACAGATAGAGAGGTAGGGGTAGAAGTTCGGGTAGGGGTAGAGGGAGGGGTAGAGGTAGGAGTAGGAGCAGGAGTAGGGGTAGAAGTAGGAGTAAGGGGAGGGGTAGAGTCATGGGTAGGGGTAGGGGTACGGGTAGAGGTAGGAGAAGTAGTGGGAGAGGCTGGTCTATATCCCAAAGACCCTACTTATTCATATTACCTCCTCCCCTTTTTTCTCTCCCTCTCTCTCTCTCTTTGACTTTTTTTTTTTATTTTTTTTTAGGAATTTGAATTGTGGAAAAGTAAATTGAGTGAAGAAGATCAAATTTCTGCAAAAGGGTTTTTTTCGGTGATTCGAAGACCCGAGAGTTTGGGTATAAATGGGGGTGGAGGGAGAGAGAAAGACATGAAAATAGTTCCGTACAGCGTGGAATACGCCGAAAATTTGAAAAAAGCGCATTTTTTTTTGAAAAAAGGGGCGGAAGCTGCCCGGAATCCAAGGTCAGGCAAAAAAAAGGAGGGGGGTTGGGAGAAGAAAAAATGAGGAAGAGGAGGGGGAGGGATAGGAGAGGAGGGAAAGGGGAGGAAAGGAGAGGGAGAGAGAAGAGAGGTGGAGAGGGGGGATGGGGAGGGGGAGGGGGAGGGAGAGGGGGGGAGAGGGGGAGGGGGAGGGTAGCGGCAGGGAGAGGGGGAGGGAGAGGGGGAGGGGGAGGGAGAGGGAGAGGGAAGTGGGGGACGGAAAGGAAAACTAAAACTTACAGGAGCCACAACATGCGCACCCATTGGATAGTCTTCCCGCCTATCCACATTTGTACCCTTCTTACGTAGTGCCTGCACAATGGTCCTGAAATGCCTCAGATATGCAACAAGGTCTTTCTTCATTTAATAATAACCGTGCTTCCAAAGCTTCCATTCATGCTATACTGCATATTCTATGGTGTCGGGCTAAGCACACAAGCTTTGAGTCCATTAATGTCATTCAAGTTATTATTTCTTGCTGCCAATAGCCCACCTTAAGTTCTTGTTGCAAGATCTGTGCGCGTGCATCTGCCACTAACTGCCAGCCTTTTGGATTTCCTGGTTCCACCAACACCTGCAATTTCAATTACCAGATTCAGCCTTAACCGACACACTGCTTCAATTTTTTTTCAAATGATACAATCATTGGAGAAGCAGCATTGATTATTCGGTGGCTTTCAGCACAGAGCTTCTCAAAAAAGGTTTGCAGAAGACCTCAAAAACATTCAACAAGAACGAAATAAGTTCAAAAATTGATTGTTTGGTTGTAAAGAAGTATTATAACAAAAATTGAATATTTATCAGATAATGTAAGATCAAATCAACATAAACAGAAATGCCGGTATGGTTGTGTGGCCTGATTTCAAGCAATAGACCGCTTTGAAGGGCTCACCAGCATGTCACGAGTATGCCCCCATAGCCTCCTGACAATGTTTTGGCATTCCTCGTCTTCTAACTCCCCAAGTGAATAACTCTACAAACCAAAAGCTCAACGTAACATGTTACCAAAGGGGGTTAACGGAAATCAAAAAGGCCCTTGCACAAGCATCGTCTACTTTTAAAACTACAGCAGCGTCTGTAAATACTGCCTGCTGGAGCAAGCAGTCACCTACCAAATTATGCCTTTTCAAAACTAGTCATCATCCAAACAAGGCACATGCAGAACCTCCCCCTCCCCCTCCCCCAAAAAACAACCAAAATCTTTTATGACAAATAAAATTAAATAAAGATATAATCCGGCATGGTTTACACACAAGGTGAGAAAGGTGATAACACGACATGACAACATAAAAAAACAGTAAAACAGAAAGAAACATGACGTTTTGTTTGTCAACACGAGTAGGTTGTATAAAAGCTACATCAAACTGGCAATAAAACTGGAGAGGATCAAACTGGCCAGACTTGTTCACAAGAGATTATCCAAAGCAGTGCAGGACTAGCACTAAAATGTTTTGTATTGGTCCAAGCAGATTCACAACGGTAGTAGAGAATACACACTGATTGTATGTGTTTAATATTGCCGATAAGTTGCTTTGTCAGTAACATATCTGATCAGAAGGGTTTTACATCTAAAACCTTGCTCAACATGAAAATATCATCTTGCTTGACTGCTAAAGTGTGTGCTTGAGTAATATTTGATTACTATACATAGACTGAAACAAACATATCCATTTTTATGTCTGCCACAGAGATGTCGTTAACAGATGCCAGCAACACAACATTGACCAATATTGAGTATTTAAAAATCAGTCTACGGCCAATGTACAGTTAATAGCAAGTCAGTGATCAACTCTTGGTTCCACAAGATACCATTGCATAGATGCAAACTTTCTATTCCGAGTGTACAAAATTTGGGCTCCACATTCTCCACACGTAGTCATGGCTTCAGTGCACTTATCCAGCATTATCAAGAAAATCCCCATCATACATACGAAAGTCCCATTCATTGCATGAAGTCAGTTTGTTCTTCATATACTAGGCAAATCTTTCATGAATCCTTTCTGACAATTTTCCTTTCCTCGGAAGATTGCCAAGAGATTGCCATATATCAAACAAGTATTACATGAATAGAGCAATCAAATGGATATAGTGGCAAGCTGCGGTAGATGTCTAACAAGTTTGCATAAATTGTAAAAAACCTATAGATACTCCTGAGCTTATACGTAAGTAGCAAATGATGAAATACAACATCAAATCCAAGGAAAAAAAATTCAGACCCCTTGTTGAAGATGGAAAGCAATCTAGTTGAAGCCCTGCAAAAACACTCTTATCTGCGCAAGTGGACAAGGCTGTTGACCGTTATGTGAGCTTACCGCAATAACAAGGTTAAATAGACGCTTATCTCCTCGTAGCACTCGAGATGCTGCATCAAGAGTTTGGAAATACTGTGGCTTTGGCATCTCAGGATTGTCTGCCCCCTCCCCATCCCCCAAATTTGGTGAGTTAAACTAAAATATCAAGCAGGAATACAAACAACTACAACAGTGCAGCAACAAATGACATTTAAGCTCTCTCCAAAATTCACCTTGCAACAACTGAGAGCACAGATCGGTCATAGCACGTGCCGGTTCAACAGCAACCACACGTGGAGCACTATCGGGCCATGCTCCCTGCGCAGCCCTGCAACAGTACCAGCCTTCTCAGGTCCTTCGAATGCCCACAAATGCTGTAATAAGCACATAGGCAATCCAAAATGCTGAAGCAAGCTTTAAAACATTGCAAAACGCTTTAGTTTTGGCCATTGCAAAGTGCTACAGTAAGCATTTAAAAATTGCAAAATGGCTTTGCTTGGCGGCACCATCCAACAAGCACAATGGACATTGAGAATAAGGCACTTCCCAGAGTCAACACCTACCAGATCGCCGTCCCAGGACCTGTTCCAAAATCCATTATTGAGGAGGGATGGAAGTCTGGCAGACGTGTTTTCAACTGCAGCTCCCTCCACCACGAGGTTTTCTCAGACAAGCTTATTGCTCCATACGCATTGCAAGATGGTTTATGTCAAAACCCGTGTTTGCTCTAATCTCAGTGACTCTAAAAGTTTGAACATTGTTGAGTCCCAGCTTTTCCATCGACGAATAATCTGCCAAAATTCTCAAAGTTACATAGAGATTTTATGCAAACATATTGGTCAAGTACTTTCAAAATAGTTCTGTCGCCTCAGCAAAGGCCGTATTATCTTAAAAGCAAAAGTTTATATTTACGGGAATTATACCTCTTGAAATATTCTGAGCAGGGCAGCATATGATGAAGGCATCCGAGCTGCCATATATGCTGCGGAAGCGGTTTCATGATACTCTGGGGCTGGCCCTTTCCCGGGTTTAAGCAGCTGTGATATCATCCTGCCTGTCTCTTCCCAGGGTTCAAGGTTGGCATCTTTATTCTCTGGAGGACCTTGATTTTTCGCTTTGCCAATGGGCCACCCACTGCTCCTCGCCCTCATTATCTCAGTAAGTCTTACAACATCTCGTCGCAAGTTCCGAGTGGGGGAATCTGAAGATTTTCAAAATCAGAAAAGCCAAATGAGCACTCCTCGGACTGAAGCTTGCCGAGCCCCAAATAGAGAAAGACATCAGAGTGCAACAATGATCAAAGTAGCGATTATGAGGCAGTGTAGAGCATTTTACCTTCTAAAGCAGCTTTTATAGACTTTTGCAGACGGGAGGGCAGACAAATTTGTCCAAGGCTAACTGCTCCTGCTCTACGTAAAACACGCTCTGGTTGTCTAGCAACTTCTAGCTCTATCTCTGATGATAAACCAGGCATTAGGACCTTTTTTGCCAGATGCCCTGATTTTCTGAAAGCCATGCCTAGTCCGTTTCCTTGCTCTCTCTGGCTCTAGGATAAAGACAAAGGTAAAAAAAATTGCCCTAAAACCTCTCAAGATGCTCTCTAAAGCCTCACTTCTTGTTCAACTATCGCCAGATTTTTTTTTGGATGAATTAAGCAGTGTTTCCGTTATCCTGCGTTCCTTTGAGAGAGTGTCCCAATATAAAAGGTAATAAAAATTACTACGAAGAGGTAAGACGAAATCCTGTTGAAATGTCAACAAGCTACTGGGGGCAAGTTCTAAAATCCTGAGGCCAAAAAATGAACGCGAATTCAATGTTTGCGACAATCTGTTGCAAGAAACTTGTTAATTATGACTACTTCAGTTTCGATCTACTAATACGAGCTGATCGGAATTGTTGTTCTTGCTGTAGAAAGTAAAAACGCAGTGAAATATGAGTAAACAACAGGGGCATACTTGACGTGAGGCTTCTATTCATCTCTTTCCGTGACGTAAAAACTTCTGAAACCAAATTTCATTGTTACGGTTTGAACCTCGATTGCTCGCTTAACAATGCACCATATTTCGTTAAGAGATATCGCGTCCTCGGGACGAAATTTCAAATTTGCCGTTGCCAAAATTCAAACGGTTTCTGTTTTTATATTGCAGTGTTTTTTTGTTTCCTGCAAATTCAGAAGAAAAACACTGAACGCTGTCCGACCTCTTGTCTGCGAGCTTGCAAAGAGCATTCTTTCAATTAACTTAAACAGGAATAATTTGTCATCGCAGGAACTTTTAGAAGTGAAGGAAATGATGGAAACTTTTTCTATAAGTGAGACACCCGGGAGCACCGACAGTCACGATATGGATATCTCCCCCCTAGAGGACTTCGACATCGCAGACAGACCAGTGCTGACAAAGAACAGAAGGTAAGTCAACTCTTTTGCTTGGCCACGGCTAACAAAAAGGTAATTCCTCTCTTTTGCATTTCCTGTGGATTAATTTTGTATTGTTTTTCTCCACAAATTTCGACTGTGTTGAGCTAGGAGCTGCCATTGGTGGCATTACTTCTTCTTCTTCTTCTTTTTCTTCTTCTCCTTTTGCTTCAGTGAACCAATGCACCAAACTTCCAGCAAACTCCGGGAGATCATCTTTTTTTGATTGCTTTTTGTGAATTTCCATGACATGGGGGGTAATGGCAGGAAAGAACGGCCTGTTGATTTCTCATCAGTCAATGTACAATTTTCCCAAGAAATTCAACAGGAGGATGAAGTAACTCCCGGACAAGTGGATTTAGAGAGCAGATACCCGCAAAGCCCTTTTGGCAATGGAATTGTTGATTTGACAATCAACCAACCGAATGAAGCTTTTGGACCTGAAGCCGGAAGGTTTCAGCTCCCAGATGTCGTTTCAATGATTGCTGCCATAAAGAAGGTTTGTCTGCTTTTTTTTTATAGATTAAGGCCGTCTTTTGTCAAGTTTTGCAGTTCCCAGCAACGTTCTCTCTATACCAATATGGATGATCGGTTTGTTTATTGCCAGGTTGAATTTTAGTTTGAGCTTTCAATTTTGGTTGCCTCCTATCTTCCCATCTGCTGTGGATGAACGTGCTTCTGCATTTTTTGCTCTATGTTGCAGGATCATGATCCTTACGTCGATACATCAGAGGTTGCAGACAAACTGTTCTCAGAACTTCTGACACTTGCCTCAAACGGTAATTTTACATCTTTCAGCCATTTTTTTATTTTTTATTGAAGGTGGCTTTGACATTGATAACCTTGTAGTTTCTACTTCCAACTTGCTATTTATATTTAATATGGATCCCTGTCTTGTTTGGCAAAAATTAAATGTATTTGACTTACAGGGTTTATTCGGTTGGGTTGCTTGGCAGGTTTAATTGAGTATCCTGATCTGGTGAAGCTATATGAGAAATCTTGTCGGGTGATTGGCGATTCTGTGAGGTGAGCAAATTGGCGGTTGCTGTTGTGTGATTCAGGAAGTTTTTCTGCCTGGTTCTGCTGTAAGTCTTTTTTTCGTGCTTTAAAAAATATCTTCAAGCGAAACAGTTTATTCTTAAAAATACAATTATGATAGACCAAGCACACTTGTGTGAAATCATTGTTCGAATGAATTGTATTCTCTTATTGATGAAGGGCCTATTTCAATTATTGACATGAAGTTGCCATCATTTTCCAATTGTTTCTGAAGTTGGTTAACTCGTATCTTCAGGTTATGTCTCGTGGAAGGTTGCTGAATTTTTGGTTGTTGACGCTACAAGACTTTGTAGGTAATGCCGCTTAGTTTGCAAGTCCTAAATATAGTTCATTGCTTTTATTCCAGAGACGAAGCAGATTTGCAGGACCGGCCTGCAGAAGAGCATTTCCTAAGGCAGAAAGCCAGTATGCTGCATGCAGAAGCTGCAACCTGGTCGTTGCTCTGGCATCTTCTTTGCAAAGGTAATTTATCTCTTGGACTTTTTGTGTCATTGTTGCTATGTTTTGGGTCGATCAGAGCGTGACATAGTCGTTTGTAATGCTTTGACTCAAGCAAGTTTTTAAAACACTAAGCTGGGCGGGTTATTCCAATACTGTGGCAGAAAACGACGGGTTGGTGAAGGAGGAATTTCTTTTGGTAAGTTGGTTAATTCTGTTTTACAAATGGGGAAGTGTTAGGGAGCAGTGTAAGACAATGTGTTTCCATTACATCGCTTATCCAGTCACTTATGAGAGGTGGTGGATGTTCTGATTGCCTTTTTTTGGCAGAATCCAGCTCCTTCACAGCAAAGTGTCGGATTCTTTTTGGCTGAAAATTTTTTGGCCCACCGCTGCCTCAGAATTGTCCAGTGGTTAGAATCGCTGGCATCCCTGCAGCTGGACAGACAGCTGGAGGTATATAATTTTTCCTCGCACTGATGCTCTTTCATGCATTTATGAGTTGGTTGAAATGACATCACTTTTGTCGATGGAACCTGTTTTCTGTTACTTGTCGTCTCTTCGGATCTTCTACCTGAGACAAGTATTCTGAATAAGCTGACTGGTATGCCACATGCACGGTGTTGTGATTTGTCAGAGGCAGTAATATCTTTCAGAGGTGGAAAGCACTCAGGAGTGTGTATCCATGGGTGTTGGTATGGATATTCATGTTTTTTGTTTTGTAGTCATGTGCATGATATATGTTTATTAAGCCTCATTTGTTGATGAATATTTATGTCATTTTTAGATTCAATGTTGTCTTGTGCAAATAAGTGCAAGTTTGTTGCGGTACTGAATTACATGCAGTAGTAAATTCGTCACTAGATTCTGATGTTCAAAAGGTCACGGTGTAGCATGTGTTCATGAGGCAATGCTCGAGGATATTGATGGATTGTTTTTGGACATTTTGGCAAAGGTGATTGATGTGGTTTTAGGCCGTTTAAATTCTCAGTGCTTCAGGTTAGTCTGCATCAAGCATAATCAGCTCACCTGAGTGGCTTCCACTTACCCAAAACAACACAAAATGGGTGCTTGCGCGGATATATAGAAATGTCCCTAGGCTGTTTTTGCTTTGCCAGTAATTATGAACTAAGTCGTTGCTAAAAAATCTTATCTTTTCTGCATAAAGGGTAACTAGTACATGTTGCTAGCACAAAACCGTCTTTAGGGACTCTGATGCTCCTTTTTTATTTCATTATGTGGCCGTTGTGGGTACTTCTGTGTTCAATATTGGTGCTGAAATTAGCATGGATGTTGAAGTTGATGCTGAAAGTTATTACTTTGGGTCAGTCTGTTGAAAGTTATGAAAGTTATCAAATGGTGTCAGTTTGTTGAAAGCTGTCATTTGGTGTCAGTATATTTAAAGGTTATTGAAAGTTATCATTCGGTGTCAGATTTTTGAGAGTTATCACTTGGTGTCAGCTTGTTTTGGGCACTTCGTTCATGGCAGCTGACGTTGGAACTCCCATGTATGAGTTGCAGCAAAAGGGAAGCTATGTGGGAACTTATTCTCGGCGACATGGCGTCTGGCGACCGACATTGTTTGGAATTCGCAATCGTCAACCTGGACTGCCGAGCCATGTGGATCCGGATGCCCCTACAAGAGAAAATGCACGCCTCCATCCTGAAGATGAAGTGAGTCAATCTTCACTGTTCTTGTTTTGCCACATCGTCATTTAGTCCTGACACTTGCTGAGTTTGACAGTAATTTGCTTTTTTTTTGGGATCATGTGTTTTATCTTAGGCTGGCTAGTCCTTTGACCTTCAATCTCAAGGCATGCTTTCTTTCCAACGAAATTTTTGATAAGGCAACTGTTCATGTAGTGCTGCTTTATGTTGTTGGGGGTTTGATAGAAATTTGAGGCTGCGCTTATGGAGGATGTCTGGAGACTGATTCAGGCAGGGCGTCTTAGCGAAGCCCGACAGCTCTGTCGCTCTGCTGGCCAGGTAACACATGACTTCATATGAAAATTTGTAGTGGCCAATAGACTCATATTATTCTTTTTTATGTTGTCATGTTTTATGTTTTACTTTCCCTGACGTGCCTGGGAACATTCGCATGCGGGTAGCATAATGCAATTCGATATTATTTTATAGACCTCTACTAGTGTGGCTGTATATGCTACATTGCTCATTAACGTGGTTCACGCTATTCTTTGATTCAGTCTCTTTGAAGGTTTTTAAGGTGAAATGGCTGAAATTGTTTACTACAGAACATTGAGTTGATGTGTAATGCATGCTATCTGGAGAATTATACCAACACTTGTCTGAATTAGCAGGCGATGGTAAACTTGCAACCTGAATCCTTATTTTGATCGTTGTGTAGTATACTCTAGTTGATTTGCTAAAACTTGGGCTGTCGAAGCGAGCGTGCTCATTTTAGCAATGCACAAAAGGAGCAAACGAAAAAGAGAGAGTTCAGGGGTAACTAGTGTCAACGAGTTTTTGACCACTGCAAAAATTGCTGTCTTCCAATTATATATAGGGTTGGAGAGCAGCTAGTCTCGGCGGCTGTGGGGACGAAGGGCCATCTCCTCCTTTGGCGGTTTGGGTCAAGAAAGGAAGAGGAAAAGAGCTTCAAGCAGTGGAACTGGATACCGGGTTTGCAAAACAGCGAATTATGTGGAAATGGTCTTGCTATTGCCTTTCAGAGGTCTGCTTCTTTTTCACATAGGTGATATGAATGGTTTCAAGCAAAAGACAAGGTCAATGTAATCATTACAGCCCAAGTGGTTTTTTTTTACCAGAAGCAGGCTGATTGTGTTGCTGTGAAAAAAAAAATTGCCTCTGCCAGCATCTCCTGGAGCTATCAGTCACCAAAGTACAGGTTGTGTACTTCGAAAAATCGATAGACGACAGCGATGCTTACTCTGTGGATGATGTTTCTTCTTTGTTGTCCGCCTCTCCGGATTTATGTTTCAATCTTTGATATTGAACATATTTTTGTGCCTGTTGTTTTCAGTTCGAGAATTCAAGTATTTCTGTGCACTTGTAGTTTTATTCTTTAATCACTCCAAATGTTTATCAAGGAAATGATCCACAAAATTTTGCAAGACTCATGTGCTCCAATTCAACTTTGCGTGCTTGCTGTTAGTTGTTTTTGAGAGTTTTGCTTTTTAATAGCACTGAAGTAGAGAAAGTTTTGAGCAGCAGCTGATGCTCATGTAGAGCATGAGTGTATAGAAAATTTTGTTTTCAAATGTAGGATGGGCATATCTAGAATCTCTCCTGTTCGAATGCCCATTCTTGTTAAGCCTTTTTGTTTTTATCTGTTTTGAGTTTCATGTTTTTGTTCATGTACAGAAAATTGTTCAATCACGTGCAAAGAATCCGTACGAGGCAGCTGTTTATGCTGCCTTTTGCAGCAATCTTCAACGTATGCTTCCAGTGTGCACCACCTGGGAGGTGAGCTTCACCGTTGCCTAAGTTCTGGTTTTGAGTTTTAGGGTGTTTTAGGTTTTTTTCAGATTTAAATGGTGGTTGCGTGATCAAAAATAAACTATCTTCTCAAGGTTTGGGGAATGGGAGATGTTGGCAGGCAGCCTGCTGGGCCATGGTTCGTGCCTGGTTGGATGAGCAAGTGGACAGCCATTTGGTTTCCATTAGGCCGATTCACTTTAATGTGCTTGGGAAAGGATCCACTCGGACTAATGGTGTATTTTTGAAGGATCCTGAACCAACTGCGGCAGTTTTGCATGAGTGGCCCAAGATTGTCAGAGAGCAACAACCCGCTGATTTGCCAGACTTATTTCGAAAGCTGCAATCAAGGTAGAGTCTGTCTCTCTGGACGTGCTGGCAGATTAATAACAATAGATAAGGTGGCAGGGCCAAGTCAAAAAGGTTTCTATGGCTACCTATCTTTTTTCAAACGATTGGAATTTAGGAGCATGATGAAAATATTGAAACTGGCTAACTTTATGTGGTTGGCAGGGTATACAATCACTAGGTGATGGCATGATCACCATATCTCCTATGGAACATGCAGTGTCTGCTCACCCTGTTTCAGAATTGTCAAGATTGGTTTGTCTCGGTGTGAAACTCGGATGTTTGAATATAATCATTTTGTCAACTGCATTTCAGCCACAAGGGCGTTGACATTGACGTTAATGACAATTGATGTTGACAATAACATTGACAGTACATGACATAGTTGCGAAGTAATGGCGGTGGGGCAGTGAGCAGGTTCCTGAGGGCGTGAGACTTAGCTGTAAGGAAACACATCGAATGCTTCAGGTGAATGCACATGCAGTGGAGCATGCATTGCTTATCTTGTAGTCGTTCTCACGCACAGTTCAACAAATTGGTAGATTCTTCACTGTAAATAGTCTGGACAAACTTCTTTCCCATTGAAGTCTTGTGGTTTCTTAGGTGACTTACTTATCTAGTAATTATCACGAATTTATGTGGAACACGCATCGTCTTAAGCATTGGAGACCCTATTTGTGTGGCAGGGCATTTGTAATCAGGCAACAAAATTTAAACTTGGTGACAGTTGTTTGACAGGGATAGTCGTAGCAACATTGATTGGTTAGCGACAGTGGTTGGTTTTTGATAACCTATTGAGATGTGTCTGGTTCTGCAGATGGAACTGATGCAACTTGATGTTTGTGACATTCTTGAGCGGTTGCGGATCTGGACAACGGCTGCACCTGATAGGTTGGTACACAGCCCATGGCTATTAGAGTTAGTGAATTGTGGACCTTAAGTTAGAGTTAACCACAAATAATATTTTGCCACGACCACCTAACTACATAGTGTTTATAACACTAATTTATGATTTTGGGCTGGAAATCGACGCACTCTAATTTGAGTGATTAACTCTATTAGCAATGGCCGGCCAGTGTCCCATCTGTTTGACATCTTTTTCTGGGGCATATGGCAAAAGCAGGCACGGGTATGTTTTAAGCTGGCTAAAGAGAATTTAGCTTTGGTATTGCAACTAAAGGTCTTTTTTGACAAATATGTTATTCTGGTGACACTTGTTGCCGGGAATTACCTGTTCTAGGGATTCTATTTTCTTACCTCCAGATAGAGGCATGATTGTAACTGCAGATCAACATCAGAGAGTCATACCAGAAGGGTTGCGGCTCATCTTGTTTTACTGCTACGCGAACTGTTTCGAGCTGAACGTACTCAAACAGAAGATGAGAGGCTGCAGCGAATAGGAGACATGATCATCACGAGGTGATTCGATATTCATTGAAGCACTGCAGTTTGGCTATTATAACTATTATTATCTTTGTTGTGAAGAGGTTTGATCTGTGATCATGCCGAGATAGTAATGCATGCACAGCCCTAGTACTTGGGACGAGGTTGAAGAGAAGCAAATTCCGTTTTTCATCTAAATAAATGTTTGGTGAGAGACTGGATGCAGTTATGCAATACACTTAATACCCTCGAAGTCGGAGCTGGTTGCATTATATGCATCAAAGTTGGCACCTCCCTCGGGAATGGATCTGTACCTCCGCCTTCTGGAAGTGAAAAGCGAGGAAAGGTGAGATGACTGTTGAGATCATTGTGGAGTCTGGCGTTTGTCCTGCAGTAGTTCCTGACCTAGGCCAGGTAAAATTTATATTAACAGATCTCCCGTTGGGGCTTTGTGAGGGTCAGTTTTGCAGTGAAAAAGAAAATAATACAGGCAGCCGTGGAGCACTTACCTTTGGATGGTAGC
>JBBHKE010002882.1:14606-17106 GCA_037447655.1 Zygnema cylindricum
AACACTTAGGGATAATTCAGTAAAAAATTATGAGGTTTATTCTTTTTTTTTCCTCCTTTTTTTTTTTTTTTCAAAAATAATGTTAAGAAGACATCGTTTCTCCTCTAATGTAAGTTTTTTTTTAAAGGCTTTTCAGAACTGAATTAGAAACAAATACCACTAACACAAATAATACCATTTGCACACCAATAATTGTTGCTAAACTTAATAGGGATTCACAATCTAGTCCAAATGAACATTTTAATGTGGTTTAAAATATGAAGTTAGTTCAAAATTTTTTGCAAAGAAAGTATGAAATAGTTGTCACGTCTTGTATGGATATCAAACAGCAAGGATTTGACTAAAATTAATAAAATATGGGAAGGCTAATGTTGTTTGACTAAAACCTCGTTAAGATGTGCTTTGATTAGTATAGTATTCATTTCGGTTAAGATACCGTAATAAGTGTTATACTCCCCATTGCTATTATGAGTAGACCACTCTAATTTGAGTGAGTGATTTTACATGGCAGATTTTTTTTTAGTAGTGGTTTTTTAAAGTGGTAACGCTAATAATTCACTGACTTAAATATATATGGGTGACGTAGTTTGTCCGTATTATGTAAGTGAGTTTATTACACTATTTGCTACAGTAATTTGCAACATAGATAAATCCGATAAATGTAGACGTTACTGTTAACTTTTTTTTATTATTATTTGATCGCCTTTACAAATATGATGAACTGGTAAATGTTTTTTAAGGGAAGGCAAAACTTTGAAAGTTAAAAGTTGAAACAATTTTTTTCATGGACGACAAAAAGTACGAAACCTCGAAAGACTTGGTTTTACATTAGGGATAAAGTACGAATAATCAAAACCCTGAAAAAGTTTTAAATCCCAGAACTGTACACTACACCGTGTATCGCTATTAGTGTTAATGTTTTTCTGCCGCTTAAAACATTTTTTTTCCGTACATGCTTGTCGGATTATAGATCTGGCGGTCGCGATTGAAAGCCGAGATTCTAATCGCCTTCCCATCGCCGGTCTCTATATGAAAATCGGACAAGTGTGTACGGAGAAAAGATGTCTTCAGTGATGAAAAAATTATTAACACTAATAGCGATACACGGTGTAGTTCAATTAATCAAATTACAAGTATGAGTAAAACGTGCAAACAATAATCCTACACTGGAAATTACGTACAATTGTGCACGAGTCAGAAGTACGCACGAAAATTGCAATACAGTTTTCGAACGAATTGTGGCCTCCGCCTCCGCACTGAATTTCTGCATACGTGTATCATATTTTTTCGGTACGACATACGCCAGAAACACACGTCGTGACGTCCATGAAAAGTACTAATTTCGCTTTTCTAATTGGTATCGAGTCACTGTAAAGACGCCACGCGTCGAAAATTTAGGAGTTTCAATAACAATTATTTTCGGTACGTGTCAACCAGCCCACAGAGGACAGGATTTCCAGTTTTTGGCATGGAGTGCGCAATCATTTATACTTATATACCGTACATTTTTCGCAACCAATTTCTCTGATAGGACACTAGTACGGCCGTTTTAACTTTTCTGGCGAAGCATTTGTCCAATATTGTCAGATTGTACTGTAAGTACCCTTACAGCAATAAGCATATGTTTAAACATATAATTAATCAATTACATGTGTAATAAACTAATAGGCATATAATGTCAATGCATTTTTTTTTTGAGATTACCGTGTGAAATTTTTTAGCGAATCGGACAACCAGAAAAATTGTACTTTGGAAGTTTATAATAAATTTGTTTGTCGTGGAGCTCGGAAAAAGTACAAATGCGTGGGAATAACTATATTTGGTGTTGATTGATATGGAGACCCCCTTAGGTTTGCGCTCCATTGGACCCAAAACCGCGGGTCAAAAGTCAAAACACTCGTTTTCCTATGACCGCCAAAAATAGAGCTGCGAAAGCTCAATTATTGGGACAGCCGCGGGAAATCTCTCATTTTAATATGCGTGTAACTCAAGCAAAGCATAAAAAAAAAAAAAACACTAAATCTGCCCGTGAAAATAACTGAAACCGGTTCTGTCAACTGATTCGCCGAAGTTTGGGAGTTGATCAAAAATATAAATATAATACGCGTAAAGAATACAGGCATTACAAGAATAATTTACGCATATTCTTTCCCGGAGTTTTAATAATACTGTCGGGAACCGCTACGTGGCAAATCATGAATGGTCAAAATTATAACCCGCTTTGTCCAATGAGCGATCTATCGGGTAAATTTTCGAAACGACGGCTTCTCTTCCGCTATTGGCCCAATGGAGCGCAGCTGTTAACCTTTACCCTTCTAATTACTGGTCGTGAAGAGATAGTACGGACCAACTAAAAGTACCGGTAGGATAAAACGGTACGAGATAAATGTCAGGACCCTAACGACAACAAAAATTTCTGATTTTATTTTTTTAGAGGTTAACAAAATAACAGGCGATTCGCCACGACGACAATAAAGAAACGTGACGATAAATTTAAAGT